>JAUJYV010000182.1:0-76466 GCA_033995625.1 Ophyiulus pilosus
TGTTTCGGTGGTAAATTTTATTTTTTTACCACCTTTTGAGGCGGAACATCACGCCTCAGTTGGTGGAGACCCGGCTTTAGGCATTACCTTAAAAATCGGCAATATAAAGCTTGAAATCGCGTTCTTAAATGGACAATGCTGCCAAATACGTAGGCTAAATAATTCCTATGAAGATTTTTTTATTACGTCAGACTGCTAAATTTTACGTGTTTGCTATTTTAAACACGCAAAAATGAGTAAAAAGTAGAAAAACTCGACGATTCAGAAACTGACACAAGAATGTTAAAAGCAAGAAATTGTCATTTATAAATTCATCGTTATTATATCTGATATTAGAGCTACATTTAAATACTTAAATCTGTTTTAACTGTTAGGATACTCACGAGGTAATGATTCATCGATGACTATATAGTGAATTTCTATAATATTCTATAAGACAATTTCAAACTGAAATCAATTAAACACTAAGAACTATAGGGTGTCCTTAATAGGTAAACACAAGTATAGGGTGTCCTTAATAGGGAATGGTTAGAAAGATTCAACAATTACAATTTAAAAAAATAAAGTGTTAGGTGGGAAGCGAACCTGTGATGGAAAAAACGATGTCCTTTAAACAAGAGGCCCAAGGCGGGCTCATGCCCGCCAAGGGTTCGTTAATGGAATACCCTCCACCCTGCCGAGGCAGAGCTTCACGGGATACCCACGCCCAGGTGTGAAGGGCCGTCGATGCCCCCCACAAAGGGGACCCCAATGAAGGAGTCTTACCCGCTTCAAGATGTGTACCAGGTCTACATCATCTATCATGTGCAGTATCCCACCCGGGCTGAGCAACTAACAGAGTTTAAAACTTGGCTTTAAAATTTAGAAAAAAAACTTTTTTTAAAATATCCCGAAACAAATATTGTATTTCGTAGCATGTATTTTTCTGAACGTGTGAGTGAAATTTCTAGCAACAATATTGGTTTCATAGCAAGTTACGTAAAAATTACAAATTTTCAAAATTTGAATGTATTGTGGATATTTTCAATAACAATTGGTGCGCCAATGTGCTAAAATTGCGTAATTAATAGACATTTAGCCACACCCTTTTTTTCTCGAAATGCACATGTGCCGGATAACGTAAGCGGAACCACAACGTTCAGCTGTTTCAAGATCTCAAAAGCAACACGGCGGCGGCAAATTTAAATTTGTTAAATCTAACGGCGCTCCTCCTAAATGCCGTACTAAAAAGAAACACGGCGGCAAATTTAATTTGGTTAAATCTAACGGCAAATCAAACCTAAATACCGTCCGTTCAGGGTATCGCATAAAATAACATTAAAACTTCATTAGGCCACCGAAACATTTTATTAAATACTTAAAAATTGAAATTCCATGTTATTTTATATTACAAACAGCCCAAACGTCAAAAAACTTCTCGACACCGAATTATTTGTTTGAAATCCACAGACTAGTTCCGAGCTATGAATTATGAACTACATTGGCAACAGTTGTGTGCTGTGAAATTGTTCATTTTGTAAAGTGTCCAATAGTTGTATACGGTGACATTTTCCATTTTGCAAAGAATTTCAGGAATAATAATAAGAAAAAAAAATGGTAATTAGAAAATGGGCATTGGAAATAAAAACACTGTTGGGCAAACCGTCATTTAAATTTTTTTTTTAAATAAATTTAAAAAAATATTTTATAAACAACTTAACAAAAATGATGGAAAAACAATCTGCAAATACGAGCTTTGGAAAAATGCGTATGGAAAGAACACATTGAAAAAAGTGGATACGTTTGAATAATAGCGATGTGGCCATATTTCAGCAACACACACTTATGAAGCATACATTTGTAAATACACAAATTGTCATTTTTTAAATAAATTCAGAAAGGTGCAGTGAGCTAATAAGGGACTCCCTGCAAATTCGTGAAGAAATGTGTTTTACGATTATTGTTGTTGTTTTCCGAAATAATCGAAGTATTTCCATTTTAAATGCGCATATATCTTGGATTTAAAAAAACAAAAGATAGGAGAGTATAACAAATAATGTACATTCCGGATAATGGAACCACATTGGAAACATGTAACGAAGTCTCGATCATTAACATAAGAGATGCATATTTTTTCACTTCTTGTTCATTTGATCAAAATATTCTGTGGTCCTATTAACCGGAATGGCAATTGTGCAAAAGCAATTGTGTAAATCGCCATAAACCGAGGTACGCCTATCTAGCAGCATCATATGTGACCTATCCGCTACAGTAACCATACTAAGGACCAGCTGTTCGACAGGTGCTATACCGTCTGTCAATTGCATTGTCATTCCCTGTAAAAACGACGACTTGTTTGGACAGATTATTTACCTAATAAGTTGATGCCATATAGGAAATTAAAAGCAGTGAAAAATGAGTCATATGCGCAAAGGGGAATACAGTATTTGAAACACTTGTCTGAAATGACGAGACCATAAACAAGAGAAGCTTTTTGCAATCGAGCTGGATATTTACTTCCTAAAAGTAGCAAACATGGCCCTATCTAAAACGAGTGGATCCGTTTGGCAATATATTGCAATAACATTTATACTAACCGCTGTATCTATCCACGAGTCACTTCAAGCCGCTAAAACGCGCAATCCGAAGCTACTTGTCATAGTTCTGGATGGATTTCGTTGGAATTATTTACTGGACGTGCCTTTGAATGGGTTAGGATTTGCCAAAATCATGAATAACGGTTCCAAAGCCCATCACTTAAAACCGGTTTTCCCAACAACTACATTTCCTAATTTGTACTCCATCGTAACTGGTAAGCATAATGGGGACTTGCTAATGAACGAGCCTATTAACGTAATAAAGAGATTGAGCCAACCAACGCCTTAACGTTAACCTTAACGTTAGAGGCGGGAAGGGAAGAACCACGCATGCGCACTCATGATGTTCAGTTTGTTCATTGGGTAGTTCAGTGCGTGGCTCCTCCCTTCGCGTTAAGGCGTTGGCTGGCTCAAACTCTCTAATAAATACAATTTGAAAAAATACAAAGTTTTTAAAAGATATCGGGCAAAAACAAAAAAAACGTGTAATTTTAATATCGTGAAAGCTTATGTTAGGTTTTCGTTCGTTTGGAAATTTATCCTAGAGTCGTTCTAAAGGCAGAAAACTACAACTAATATTTTACATTTCCGATTTAGGATTATGTGTATTTACTCAAACAATTGTGTATTGCATACATCAACTCATGACAGTGTGTCATTCTCAAAAGCCTGGTACAGTCGAACCCGCACTGTGATCCGGCAAGCCGAAAAGTGCAATTATCCGGGCTTGCTTAAATGATCCCGGCTCAATTTGTTGCTAAAATCATTCAAATGGCTTGATTAGCTATGGAAAACATTTATTAGATGAACTTTTTCTAGTAGATACTTCAGAAATTGAAAACGTGCATGCATGGTGGTCCAAAAGTCACTACCGCTCTTAATATCAAAATACAGTCGAACCCGCTTAATTGCACAGTGGCCCGGCAAGCCGAACATGTGGAATTAACGGGTTTATGAAATTATTCGGTCACAATTCTATACAAAAGTTGCACATAGGGGTTGTAAAATATGTGCAATTATCCGGTCTGTGAAATTACGCGGGTTCGACTGTATCTATAAATTCTAGTAAACAAATATATTATACTACAATGAATATAACTGACGTTGGAAATTTTTTGTTTATTAAATTTGTAGTGTGAATTTAATTTTTTTTTATAAAGAAATGCACGTTTTTAATTCTTTTTAGGTCTTTATCCAGAGAACCACGGGTTCGTATCTGACGTGATGTATGATCACAGACGAGGAACTTTTTTCCATTCTCCTTCATCGATTAATGATGAATACTGGTGGAATGAAACTGATCCAATCTGGATTACTTCCACGAAACTGCAGAAACAAACATCGTTATACATGTGGCCAGGATGTCAAGTCAAAATTCGTAATGTTAATCCTGAATTTTGTCAGGGAAGCTCTAGTAGAGAATTTGAAGCCTTCGTCTTCGAGAAAAACCTGCACGACATTTTAATAAGGTGATTTTAAAAATAATCCAATAGAAATATATGCGATTTATGAAAAAAAAAAAAAATTATTTTGTATTATAATCACTTTTCCCTATACAGCTATTTAAAAATTAAAATATATAAACTATAGTTATCAGGTACCTGCATTTGTATAACAACCCAACTTTTGCTTTATGTAAATAAAGACATATTTCTCAAAATTTATTTCCCAAATGTGCATTGAAAGATGAAATATTTGTCCAAAACTTTTTTGATTTACACCAATTAAACGTAATTTGGCGCAGCTTGTTCAAATTGAAAGCAATTTTGTATTAAGCAAGCAACAAATGATGAGTTTCCTAGAAAAATTTCACTATGCAATTTTACCAAAAAAATTCTTATTTCTTTTCAGGATGACGAAAAACGAAGTTGACTTCGCTTTACTTTACACCGAATATTTCGATGTGATAGGCCATAATTTCGGTCCCGAATCCGCTGAGCTTATTAGTGCTATTAAGCGTGTAAACGAAATTATGGAGGGCGCCAGAAATGAAATTCAAAACAACACCATTCTTCGAGAGGAACTGAATTTGATAATATTATCCGATTACGGGATGACAGGATATCCGGAACAAGAAAATCAACACACAATATCGGATACTGTAGCATTAGATGATATTGAATATGTTACCGGATCAGGTGTTGTTGTTGGATTTTATCCAAAGGCTGATAAACTTGTCAAAGTAAGCTCAAAACCTATACGAATGAATTCAAGCACCTATCAATTACTACATTATTGTTCTTGTCACGGTCTAGGTTTATGAACAGCTGCGTAATGTTACTTGGGCACACGTGTGGAGAAGAGACGATATTCCCGAAAAGTTTCATATTAAATGGCACAACCACACGGCACCTATACTAGTGGTCACCAAAGCCGGTCATGTAATACTACCAGTAAGTTTTCACAAAACCTTCTACAGCCATTATAAAACCAAATGATAAAATTCCCAGACCAAATTCAATTGGACATGTTACAAAATTTGCTGGGAAAAAAAAACAATTAAAAGTTAAGAATGTACATTGATTTTTGCCTCAGATAACAGATCCAAACTATTTAAATAAACAAGTTCCATCAGACAGCCTGCTGCCAATCCAAAAAGCAAAGAAAAAAGGCAACCACGGTTATGATCCGGACGAAGTTTCTGACATGAACGGAATATTTCTTATGCAAGGACCAGGTAAGCAACATTTTTTCGTCATTAGGTGTGTTGAAAACGAGATGTCTTATCCCCATCTTCAATTTTAGATTTCAAGAAGAATGTTACATTATCCGAAGTCAAAATTGTAGACGTTTACAACATGATGACGTGCGTGTTGAACATCAAGGGACATCCAAATAATGGATCTTGGTCGAATATTTGCGGATTTATGGCCAGTGATTGCAACGGTGCATGTCCGCATAAATCTGGATCAGGAGCAACAACAAAACCGAATTACACGATTAGTTTAGCTCTTGCAATCATTTTTACAATTTTGGGCGATTTCTCCACATGAGAATTTAATATAGAGTGGTTATTCAGTTAATAGCGAGTATTCGCCATCCAACGTAAGCATACGTATTTAGACTGACCTTAAATGTTAATGGCGGGAAATGGAGGAGCATTTATTTGAACTACCCAATGAACCCCATTTCCATTTAAGGTCAGTATAAAGACGTATGCTCACGTTGGCTGACGAATACTCTCTAATATCGAAATATTGTATTGGTTGTTTATATCCGTATCGAAATTACCCTATGCAAATGTTTAATTGCTATTCGGTAATACTTAAATAAAATCATGCTTTTCGCATCATATATATATATATTAAAAAAATGCACGTATTCGTATAAACCATGATTGATTTTCATAGTATTTAAACTTCATTAAACTAAACATTGCTTTCTACATGTGTAACATACGTGCATACCATTATTCAGCGTTTATTGTGATAAAATATCAATATTTTATACATAATATCAGCATGGATAAAATAAAGTTTTGACTAAATCATTTTTTGTCTCGTTTTTGAATTTATATGCAAATGCGTTCTGTCATATAACATCAAAGGTCGCTAGTAGCAGTAAATAGAGAGTTTGAGCCAGCCAACGCCTTAACGTTAACTTTAACGTTAACGGCAGGGTGGGAGGAGTCAAGGACTTAACTATCCAATGAATTAACTGAACGTCACGCGCACTCATGACGTTCATTGAGTTCATTGGGTAGTTAAGTCCGTGGCTCCTCACTTCTCGCCGTTAACGTTAAGGTTAACGTGTTGGCTGGCTCAAACTCTCTAATGCCCAGATGAACCCAACTTGAATTACCATAACTTCGTTTGAAGATGTGCCTTATATAGGAATGCTAATACTTTGCCTATATGTAGGGTTGTCATACGTCCCGTACGGGACTGTCACCGTATTTCATTACTCAATCCATTATTAGTATGCATTATCAGAAGCGAAGGGTGAATTCCTTGATTAAAGAAATAGTAACTTTGAGAATAAATAGTTGATAATCTGAATTTTGCTACAAAGAAGCAAAATGATCAAGGCGCCCTGCATTTACTACGGGATGGGAACACGAGGGTCACCAGAACTGAGGGCCCCACGTTAAGGTTGCAAATGGATTGATAGTACATGCATACATTCATAAGGAAGTTCAGATAGACCTATGACCTTGGGTAGCATTTTTTTTTTAAATTAATAAAAATACAACTTACCGATGCTCAATCCATCTTCCGTGCACACACCAAGACGCGTTATAATCTCTTCAGTCTTCAGTCTATTACAAGTAATTTTTCAGCACATTTCTAAAGAAAATATAATTCAAAAGCCGCGCTCTAATACGTGCTTGTAGAGAACCTTCATCACTGTGAACTTGGAAACACAATACCTTGCCAGCTACGGCGCTCCCATTACCGCATCCAGATGTCGTCATTCCACAAGCCACGCCTCTAAACCAATGCTGCACTGCTATTGGCTACTCGTCCTGAACAGCCAGATTTTAAAATTTCCTTTGATCTTTGTAACGTTGTTGTCGATTGTGAAGTCATTTGAGACGTTGGTGTAAAAGTTATTGGAGTATTTGATCATGTATAGCAACCAGTAAGTAATTATCTAATCTCTTATCATGCTTTAGTGGTAAAGCTACTAATATGTAGAATGAATGAGGGGGGATTTTTGAAAGCCATGCGTAACTTTGGGAGCAGCACTAATTGTCAGTTGAACCTCATTGCAATGGACGTTGGATCTGAAATAAACATTTGAGAGTTCACTACATATTCTTCAAAAATACCTCGATTTCAGGCGATGAGTTGGGAGTTTATGGAAAAGAATAAAACATCGAAGAAGGCCTTAAGAAATTCAGTTAACAACTAAAAATTAATTAAACGACCTTGTGGTGAATGCATGCGCGTATAATAGACATTTTTCTGAGATACGCTCGGGTTTCTGATTGTATCATATTGCTCATTAAATTACTGTTATCTGCTCATTTGCGATTAATTAACGTTCCCACGACCGTAGAGCGCATGCAGATCTAGATTAAAGATATTACCCAGCATATGCCGTGGAAAACCGCGAAAAACTACTGAACAAAAATAAACTTGTTCGTCTAATCGGTCTAGTTTGTCTCGATACAAACTGGCAGTTGTATTGCCATGGTTTATATGAATGCCAACTATTAAACTATGATTTCTGTTAAGTTACTTATCCCAACTGTTATGTTGTTTAAGGCGAGGGCGGCTTCCAAAAGGCCGAAAGCCTATACCACCTCCAAAGCCGAAGCTTAATCAGGCCAAGGACCCAGTGCAAGTTTTCTGTCGTGTCCGTCCGTTACATGATTGTGAAGAAGATGTGTGCATAACGCCTATCAGCAATACAGTTGTGCAGTTGTCTCCCCCTCAAACAGTGGCAGTTTTAAGAAATGGAGTAGTCAAGGAGGTATATAGAATTGCCTTAATGTCTATATTGTTTTCTACAGGAACACTGCTTTATACAATAACACTAATGGTGTTTTTCATTCTAGACCCAATATACATTTAAATACATCTTCAAGGATAGCACAACACAAAATGAACTGTTCAGCCATACTGCATTGCCGCTAGTGAACGATTTGCTGAATGGGAAAAATGGTACGGTTCATCCTTTCATTTGCTTATAACGATTGGATGATATGAACTGATTCGTAAGAAAATGTTTTATTTAAATTGTTTGTGTAGGGTTGTTATTCACCTATGGAGTTACGGGGTCAGGCAAGACATTTACCATGACCGGGACTCCGCAAAACGGTGGAATCCTGCCACGTTGCTTAGACGTGCTTTTCAATAGCATCGGCGACTTGCAAGCAAATAAATATGTAAGTAGCACACTTCAAATAATTTTAATTTTTAAAAATAAAATAAAATTTGAAAATTTTTTTGTGTGCATAAATTAGGTTTTCAAACCCGACAAAATGAATGGTTTTGACATTCAATCGGATGCTGATGCCATGCTAGACAGGCAAAAGGATGCAACGTTAACCATTCCAAAAACTCCCAAAACTCCAAAAAAGTAATTTATCACAATTTTTCACAAATGTGCATGATTTTAAAACACATTGCAAATCTAACTTCAAAATAATTCTCTGACTCTACAGAAGGGAATATTCAGATTCAGAAGAGAGAGTCGCAGACACCAGCAAAATTGAGGATATTGATATGGACAGCAATTACTCTGTGTTTGTTCAATATGTGGAGATTTACAATAACTACATTTACGATTTGCTTGAAGATGTAATTATTGATCCAGTAAAACCAAGGTAGGTTGGAAAAACATGAACATCACATTTCAAGTTTGTCGTTATAACAAAATTTTAAAAAAAATTCCAGACCCCCACAGTCTAAAATTTTAAGAGAAGATGGCTTTCATAACATGTACATACACGGGTGCACTGAAGTGGAAGTGAAAAGTACAGATGAGGCATTTGAAGCATTTTACAAAGGTAGGCCAAATCAAAAGTGGAGAAAAATGGTTGCAATTTGCGTCACATTTTTCACAGTGCAACTTACTTTAAAACGTGAATTTTCACTCGTGTACTTTGCTGTTTCCAGGGCAAAGACGTAGACGTGTTGCCCACACATCTTTGAACACCGAATCAAGTAGGAGTCACAGCGTTTTCACCATTCGGTTAGCCCAAGCACCACTTGATCTGCGAGGGGAAGCTGTGCTGCAGGTAGAATATGCAGTGAAACTGAAAGCATTCTTAAATTTCACCGGTTGTTTTAATATTTACCATAATTGCTTAACAACAATATTTGTATTTCTCCACACTTGCGTAGGAAAAAGGGGCAGTGTGCATCAGCCAACTTTCCTTAGTTGATCTAGCAGGAAGCGAACGCACCGCGAGAACTAGAAACTGCGGTGACCGATTACGTGAAGCAGGTAATTAGACCTTTAAAATAATTAGAAATCAAGAACATCTTTGTAATAAAAATTGATGTGATCGCATTCACATCTTTCATAAAGTTTGAGCCTTACTGGAAATATTTTTTTATAGACAGCATAATTTACTTGAAATAATTATTTCCAGGAAACATAAACAACTCACTTATGGTACTCAGGGCGTGTATAGAAATTCTTCGTGAAAACCAAGTTCAGGCAACTTCAAAAATGGTACCATACAGAGATTCCAAATTGACTCATTTGTTCAAAAATTATTTTGACGGAGAAGGAAAGGTCCGCATGATTGTCTGCATTAATCCCAGCATGGCTGACTATGAGGAAAATGTGGTAAGTGGTTTTTTTTGCAATAAAAATTTCAAAAAATAAAATTATACAATAATAACTGTCTTACATTAACTTCTGATTTGAAAAAACCTAGCATGTTATGCGCTTTGCCGAGCTGACGCAAGAGGTTCAAATCGCAAGACCCACAATTGCTAAACTGGACTTGGGTCTGACTCCCGGTCGCCGAAAAGCGAACCTTATTTACAGAGATGCAATCGAGAAACTAAACGAAATGAAAGGTAACTCACAATTATATTTTATATACGCTGTGCATTGTTGGAAATTAAACTTATCGACGATTATTTCCATTAGGATTAGCTACACCAAGGTCCGTCTGTATACCCACGGCACCTCCTTTGACACCTATGGCTATCCCACCCCCAAAAATGGCATTACCAATTTTTATACCAAATCTTCCTGAATTCGAGGCAAGAACATGACTTTAGTGATTTTTAAAGGATTCATTGAATGAAAGCTTACATTAATCTATTGTTTTATAGCTTCATGATGCAAATGATGATCGCACGTTGCCTAAAATTAAGGTATTTCTTATTGAGCACATGGAGCAAAAAGCTAGAAAATTAGATGATATGGATAACATGGGTACGTTGCTAATTGCCATTAATAGTTAAAAACTTATACTAGATAACAATATTTGAACTAGTTCATTGTATGATTTCTTAGAAGCAAACTTCCGTTGTAACCTTGTCAATCTCGAGCAGGATTACCGTATAAAACTCCAAGTAAGTTTAAAATATATTCGTGTGTGGCGCTTCATTTTTATAGAAGCTAATGAAATACATTTAATTGTTTAGGAAATCATTAACCGAAAATGTGAAGTAGAATCAAATAATAAAAGGTTAAAAATGGCCGAGAACCAGCTAACCAATGCAGAGCAGGAATTAATTCGCCTTCAAAGGAGATTTGATGCGAGCGAACAAGAGAAAAAATCCCTCCAGCGAGAGGCAAGTCACAAGTTTTAACTATTTTCTACTTTAAGTTGTGCATGCTTTAATGAGCTGTTACTTGTAGGTGGAAATGAAAGATGTTCAGTTAAACAGAGGTCAAATGGACAAAGTGAACATGAAAGCAAAATTAGAAGATAAAAGAATTTTGGAGAAGGAAAGATTGAAGTTGGAGATGGTAAAAATTTATTCCGTATCTATAAGTGCTCTAAACGCATAATGGTTCACTTTTAACTTTTTCATATATCCTTAATAAAATAGGCAAAATTGTCGAAAGAAAAGGAGGGCAAGTTGAAAGCAAAGATGTGGGTTGCCGATGCAAAACTGCGGACAATGCGTGATATTGTCAGCGAAAACTGGGTTCCTCCTAGATCGGGAAAAGCTACGGATCCAAAGCCAGGTTTTAAATTTTAGATTTTTTGAAGTTTGGAAAGGGTCCATTTGAAAGAATGTGATACATAAAGCTTAATTCTGGCAGGAGTACCAGATTTAATACAAGAATAAATGGAACACAGTGAGAAAAAATTTAATTTGCTTAATTTGATATAATGTCTAATGTATTCAGGTGGAACGTTCACAAGAAATGCAGCATCAACGTCAGATCCTAAGATAAACACAGAACATATGCCTAGGAGAAGGCAGCGATCTGTATCACCCCAACCCCTAACAGTGAGAACAGCACCTCGCAATTTGCTAAATCCGCCCTGCCCATTAAAACGCTCTAAGCTTTACTTCGTTTCTTACCTGTTAGAGTGTAGCCGTTGCAAATCCGAAGCATCGTCGCTCGCATTCGGGAGGGCCCGTGTGGATCGATCACACGCCTAAAGGGACGATTGAAACTGGCACGATTCTACAGCCGATTCTGAAAAAAAAGAAATCATTATCAAAATTGGATGTCAAGGATCTTAAAAATGATGCTACGAAATACGTGATAACTCATCAAGAGCAAAATATAAAAGGAGATGTAAAAACAAGCCTTTTTAAAGTAAGCCTTTGAAGATGTTTAGGTTTGTTTTGTTGTTGTTCTGTTTCTAAAAAATTGTGTTTGTGTTAGGGCAACGTGATTCCGTCAGCCGGAGGCGGGGCCCAAGTTATATTTAACGATGTGGAAATCATGAAACATGAAACTCCTGGCACCAGGTAGGCTGCTAATCTAGCATAAATGATTAGCAGTTTTGTGATCACATTTAAGATTCCTGTTCCATACTTCTAAAACCTGTCAGCCATCAAACAGGGCTGTCTACAAATTTTTAATTTTTGTCTTACAGAAAACGCAATGCAGATGGCTCAAAACCTATAGAAAGTAGCGGGGAATGGACAGACACAGAAGCAAGGGTAACTTTTACATATTGCGCTTTTTTTTCATTTGTTAAAACGCATGTTAAAATTCGTTTTTAACATATAAACCGTCGTTTATTTCAGTGTGCCACTGGAATTGAGGGACACAGACGAACAAGGTCCAGTATCGGCATTGCTCAGGGGCCAGATCCTTAAAAGAGTTCCATGCTAGCAACATTGCAAATTGCAGGACAATGCGTAACACGGTCTCCGAAACGATGTATATGCGCGAGGTTATTCTCGAACGACCAGTTTGGCAAATTTACAATATATCATCGGAAATTATTAACGCCGCGAATAGCAGTCTTCGGCATATATTTTTCGGGCACCATGTTAAGCAGCATACACAAAGTTGCGTGCACACTACCATCGAGAATTCGGCCCCTACAACCCAACGCGTTTTGCTATTTTGAATAACATGAATTGTATTTGAATATTCGCAGGAGGCACAAAGTATGAATGAAGTATTGAGCCGCTCCTCATCAGTAATAAATGTCGATGTCAGTTGACACCGGCACGAAAATATACCCATTTTTATTCCTGATGTTTGTTTTATACCTGTACTTATTACTGTAATCCTAAAATTTTAAGTAAAATTTATTGTTTTAATTCATTTTGTGTGAATTTCTTATTCAAACTGATCTGCTTAAGCTGGTTGCTGGTAGGTGGCGCTACTACCGTAAACACGTAGATAAGGTTTTGAAGTCTGTTTGGGTTGGGCAAAAACAAATAGGAACGATGGAGGGTGAAGATTCTTCGGAGAATCTCCCAGGTGTTTCAGAAGATAACTCTGTTATGGAGGTAGTAATGTGAATGTCAAGTTTTATCAGTACGATTAACTAGCAACCAGCTGATTATGGTTCTTATTTGTTAGATTGCCTGCTTGCTAGATGTCTTGGACATTACATTGACAGATACCGAAAAACGCTTCGGAGGAGGCAGTGGGGTTAACCTTCGTGATGGTTACACTGTTTATTTAATCGAAACTAAGTAATTTTGTTTATCTTATATAAAAAGGAGAACGTTGGGCATATCATATAAGCTGTAGAAAATGCTTTTGCATGAAAACCAGTACTGACTGGCGTCATGTTGTCAAGATTACAGGTGTCTGTTACTAAATATCGTACACTACCTGCCCAGATTTTATTGTAATGTACGGGCCTAGATTTAGGAAATTGTACAGAATATCTGGAATTTAATTACTAACTGAGGTCAGATATTTGCTTAATTATTCTATTCATCTTGGCAACATTTTACTGGGGTTTTGTGTAACGTACACCTGGCTGGTTTAAGAATGGCCTAACTAATCATTTTTTATTTTAAATTTTCTCTGACTGATTAATTAAGAGTTAAGAAACCTTGTGAAAAGCTGAATGTGGCCAATATTGGCAGTATCTGGCGACGTTACAGTGAATTTGAACTGCTGAAGGATTATCTCCATTTCACCTATCCATGGGTGGTTCTGCCACCCCTGCCAGAAAAAAAGGTAACCACAACTTCAGATTGCTAAAAATCGCTTTTGATCAGATCATTACATAGTAGTATGTGCCGAGAATTAAGCCGTTGTGAGGCTTCGTTTATCAATATTGAACTCAAAACTCTTAATTTCATGAAGGCCTTATTTCCTTGGCAAGCAACTCCAATTGATATATTCAGTCCAGACTTCATTGATAGAAGGAAAGTTGGCTTAGAAGTAAGTAATTTTCATGCAAATAATTGCAATAAATCCAGATAATCTAGGTTAATTTTTAACTTTTTCATATGCAGAATTTCTTGCTTCATGTTGCAATACATAAAGCGTTATCATTGGATCGAAATTTCATCAATTTCTTACAGCAAGTAAGTTGCAGAGATTAGCAGATGAATTTAATCTCGTTTCTGCATCCTAATCAATGTAATTTTTTTAGGAGGATGCATGGGCAGAGTCCCTAGCAACTGTCAGCTATCTTGGAAAAGTAAGCAAGATTAGCATTCCCAACTGATGACTTTTTATCAAAACGCATGGCATTTAGATAACATCCAGTATAATTAACTTCTTTACACAGGCAGATGCAAAACTCAAGTCTCTTAGTGCATCTTTCATGCTCAAGAAACCAGATAAGTAGGTCATGCAAAATCAACTTATAAACTAGAAAAAGAATGATTTTTTTTTTAAACTTACATATTTGGATTTCTTGTTCTTGACTCCAGGAAATTCGAAGAAACTAAAAACTACAGCAACGAACTTCACAGCAACATTTCAAATCTATTAAAGATGCGTGCGGTGAGTATTATGAAGCAAAACAAAGTGTACATCAAAACAATAGATGCTCATGCTAGCTCATGCAAGTAGCTGATGCTCAACCAAAGCATCACTAAAGCACAATACTGAAAATATCAATTCTACAAATTTAACAGATTTGTCAATTTGTTCCTCAATGAACACTAGTTTAGGGTGCATTTGGTTTTGTTTTAAGTTATGCAATTAAAAATTCAATATTTCAGAAACTAGCAGACAGGACTTATGGCATCCATAAGCTCCACGCCAATTATGGTAGAGTTTTTGGTGAATGGAGTGCTTTTGAAAAACCGATGGGTGAAGGTCTCGTTAAGGCAGCTCACTTGATGAATGTGTAAGCATTATATCACACTGCAGTTTTTGAAATGTAATAGTTTTCTTCTAAATCACAGTCTGATTGTCTAGTTATGCAAGCCTGGCCAATGTCATGAACGAAGAAGAACAATTTGCAGATCAAATGAAGGAATATCTATTCTACGCAGAATCTCTGAGGTGAGTTAGTTATCAGTTTTTGTGTGTGTGTGCACTGGACTTGGTTATCTGTATCGTTATTTCATGCTACAGAAACGTGTGCAAGAAACAAGAAATGCTCCAGTACGAGGTTGAACGTGCCGAGACTAATTTGACTACAAAAATAGATCAAAGGCAAAACTTGGTAAGCCCACATTAAATATCTGATAATATTTATCATAAGCCAGTTAAATCCACTAATTGCTAAACTGTTTTGCAGCTACAGGGCAAGAAGGGCATTCTGACGAGATGGTTTACGGCAGCAGATACGGATGAAGTGCGGGAACTGAAGGTGCAACAGTTGGATACACATATTCAAGAAGCTGAAGAGCAATGTCGACAAACTACAGCTGCTGCAAAGTATATACTTATAACGGAAAAGCGATTTTACATGAAATAGAGCACATATAGTCAGAGAAGTTTTACAGAACTTCCTTTTGTTTTTGCAGTGAATTTGTGGAGAAGGCCGAAGTCGACATCAAGCAATTCCAAGAGCGAAAAGTTGATGATCTCAAAGAAACGCTCATACTATATGCAATCTTGCAAATCAAAATGTGCAAAAAGGTAAATCACACAAACTGGCAAATTAGTAACATAAATTGCATAATTTATTATCACAATTCTTATTTTCAGAGCCTGTCAGCGTGGACAGCCATGAGAGATTGTTTTGAAAATATGTAAATAACACCTTGATGTACTGTAAAACGTTTCTAACATTTCTGCAACGAATACTTTTGTGTAACGTATAAAAAATGTACTTGTGGGAATTAAATAAAACCATTCCAACAGTTTTGCATGATTTGATATCTTACAAAATGTGTATTCAAATATAAAATGGGTACCAGGGATTTAATTTATAAGAACAAATACTAGCATTTGCAAGTTTACTCACTGTGTTCTTTGTGAACAGCACTGTGCAATTCATCATCACAGACCATGGGCTTCATTGTGCAATTATAGTATCATAATTCTTCTTTTTCAAAATCATATTCCTCTTCTTCATCGTCAGCAGGACAATAACCTAAACAAGGGAATCATTTTTAAATGCATATTAGGTTGGTTTCACGCATGCCCACAGATAAAAAAAATAACAGAAAACAACCTGCTGCCTTAGCACATAATCCAATTTTAGGATCCTTCTCTTGTTTGGAGAAAATCCTGATTACGTCATCTTCAAATTCGTCTATTATGCCTTGACACTACAGAAACAAAGAATATTTGCTCAAAAACTAAACCTTTACATATCCATGAAGTGGGTGATATAAAAAGATCTAAATAAAATTCTTACATGAAATTTGAGCTTGGCATTTAATTGGGTATCAGGAGTGATGTCAACTTTGGACATTTCAGGATTCATCATTCCGTTATCTCCAGCTAACTTGATAATTGTATTTTCTCCACTATCTTTGTATTTTGCTTGCGCATAATCATCCATGGTTTCGCACAATTCTTCCAGTACGTCATGTAGATGCATTTCCGAAAATGCATATTGAACCTAGTTACATAAACACACTGTTCAGTTAGGAAATGTTGAATTTGTACATAATGCACGGTAATGTCACACAAAATAACTGGCCTTATACAAGCATTCTTTTGGGAAACAGTCAGGATAGACAGTGTCAGAAAATTAAAATACCAAAAAGCCATCATCCACCTGTTTGATTATTTTTCAAATTCCATTGTCATGATAGATATACAAATGTCAACAGTCAGGAAAAAAAAGCTTTATATACTTTGATGTGTTCATTTATTGGCATTATTTTCTTTTGATAAAATTTGAAAACGTGTACAAGTCAGGCAGTCCAGATGTTATCCCATATGCCTTCTATAAAGGCAGTGTGCAACCACCTGAATCCAGATGTTCCTTTGATCATCTGCATATGCCAAATTCATCTACTTCTGTCCTTGTATTACACTTGTATACAAGTATGTGTACTAGAGATTTCTACTCTGCATATACAATGTAAATGATTTTGTTCAAAACATTAAACTCTAGCTTTGTCTGACTACTCAAAAGTAAATTTCCCAGTAGAAGCATCACCCTACGTTATGATACTTTATCAAGTTTACTTAATACCATAGGCGAATTGTGTTGATAAGGGCGTCAAGATAAGAAATACATTTGAAAGTGTTCACTGAAAGCAAGTACAGAAATTATTACGGTCATGGTCAATATTTTTTTGTAAACCTACTGATATTTGCCTGAAAGCAAGTTTGAATTAAAGACCACGAAAGCACCGACTTTAGGACAATCACCTAAGTTTTGAAAATTCAGAATGAAAGCCTTTCTGTAATACTGCACCCATTTGTGAAATTTTTGCTTTTGCTGAACGTCATGTAGGTGGAAGTACGGTAGGTAACGCGTACCCCCTCGTAGGATAAATTGCCAGGTAGGTGATGGATGCTCATACCCTGGCTTTGGTATTTGGCCCTCGGCCCCTCGATCATGTTGCAGAAATAGCCCAACGTTAAAAATCAACAAACAAATAACCTTAAAGGTTAAGTTTGGTCAGTTTAGATCGTTCAAGTTATCCTTGGTTAGGATAGCTTTTTGTGCCTTTTGTTCATTTGGGCTTATGTCTGGGATTCAGACTTTTTATAGGCCTACGTGTCTTTTGGCCCTGGATCTACTAAATTTAGCAATCAACTTTTCAAATACAGGGAAACATCCACTGAACGAATGATTGTGATTTATAAACGTCAAATCAACTAATAAATTACACAAATATAATCTTAAATTATTTATCACCAGAGGTGGACCTTATGCAAACACTGAAATTATGGGAAACGTAAAAGATACGGGCTCTCAACTTCAAGATGGCAGTTATGCAAATCTCACCACCTGTAATGTGACCCGCCTTGACCTAACCTAACCCTAAGGTCAAAGAGAAGGGCGTTTCCTTTTCGGAATCCATACTTTTCTGACAAATTTTACTGTGACAAATAATTAGCACCTGATGTTGCAGGTGTAACTGCATGTTATTCAAGTACCATTGATATTATTCAATTTGTACCCTAATTGATGGCGAGGTCTTAATATAATTACCTTTTTTTTCTTTTGATTCCCACTTGCATCTAACCGATAGCTGCCAATCTCGACAGTTTTACGTAGATCGACCTTATTAATCGCAAGTTCAATCTCATCTACAACTGCGTGACAGACTGAAATTAAAAATAATTTATCTGCGGTTAACAAGTGGTACTTGACATACGTCGCGGGGTTAATAACACTTAATTTAAAATTTAAAGGACACGTACTTAGGCACATAGATTCTTGATGATTGGCCGAGGAAATATCCACAAGTTGGATACATAGCACAACCAATGTTAGGCCGAATAGATACATCTTGTTACGACGACTTGGAAAAACGATTTAAACCAAGGATTACTAGCGCTAGTAATCCCAGTTTAAATATAGGTTTCAAACACGTGGCAACTGCAAAACATTCGAAACGGGCATCGAATATCTGCAACGAATTGTTACCTCATTGGTGGAAACTTTGGAAGTAAGAATGCGGCAGTTTACGGCGCTCCAGCGTTGGGCTTTGCATAACGAGGAGGAATGAGAAGGAACACTCATAAATTCAGGACACCAATGATCAGGTGTTCGCTAACATCTAACATATGCAAATGAACAATAGTAGGTTATTTAATAGTGTAAAAAGAGTAAGGTTCGCCTTCGTGTCACTACGCGATAGGCTAGTAGCTCTAACCGGATGAGTTGATTTCGGAGGATGGGAATGTGCGCGTGCAAATCACATCCGTCGAAATCAACGTTTCCGGCTACAATTGTCAGCCTCCAGCTGGAAAGTACTCAAAAAAGAAATAAATTAATTATAACCCTCGTAATTGTTTTATCTAGTTTTGAATCGTTTCTTTATTAGTAGAGATCATAAATTCCTGATTACCATCATTTGTTATTTCTAAGTTTATGAATCATGTATTTTCATATGCAATAATCACAACAATTGTTGTAATAACTTTGTTCAAATCGTTTTCATGGTAAAATTTCACTATACTATTCTTCATGTCTGACAAGAACCAAAATTTAAATCCCCCAAGTAGAATTTTATAAAATTATTTAGGATCACTTCAACAGCGTTGCTTATATGGGCCTAGGCCCTCATAACAACATCATAGTTTTCCTAAATTCAACATGGCGATTGCAACTAAACGCATGTAACTTAATATAAGCCAGCCTGTTTCATCCTGTAACAACAAGTGGCAACTATAATTAACACGGAACTTAACGCCCACGTTTAGTTCTACAACAATTAAATCGCATGAACAGCATATAGTCATCTGAACCTTTTATTTATTCACGGTTTTGGTGGCAACACCGCGTGCAACAGAATCGCATTATGATCCACAACCACAAACGTGCAAGGCGCACATTATTATGAACATTTATAAACACAGCAAGCTAGAAATTGGCAGAAAAAAAACAATACGCAAACGTTCGATTAAACACGAGAAAATCGTCAGAAATCTTATTTCAAACCCAAAATCCGTTTTAAAACCTTTCATGGCCAAACAAAACGCATCAGTGACCATATTGGCGTCTAACTGTTTCGATTTTCACACAAGGCACTAGTGGTGAGTTTTTGTCAAAATGGAAATATATAAGAAATGGATTCCAAGAAAACCATTCAAATAATGTTTTTCCACATTATGCAAACTGGGCGATGCATATTTGTGCGAAAAAAGCTTGGTTCAAAACCAATAGGACAGAAAATCTAGGAAATCCTTAGTTGTTAGTGCGTACAAAAATCCACCAAAAATAACTGTAAAATGTGTGAAACTATCAAAAAACACTAGGCCATACAGTGATGAAAAAGATGCCCTGAACTCAAGATCAACGTTGAATTTATTAAATCGTTATAGGGGGACTTGTGCTCGGTTGCGCAGGCCTTCGTCAGTATTTCTATGCGTGTAACTATATAGAATAAACTTTTCATTGGACCTCAATTAAATTTTAAAGAATCTCGTGTTAATCAAGTGAATTGAGGGCGCCGTTTTTGGCCCAACAGCATGCAACTAATGCTATAATCAATGAAATAAATCTTTGAACTGTTGAGCACGCCATTCAAGTTGGGCATTTAAAAAAAACGGTTTTGCATAAGTACATGTTAATTTCAAAATTCATGAGGATCTCCTCAACTCCTCAATTGTCCTTCTTAAGGCTAAAAGAAAGTGGCTGAATTTCTTATTGTCGACAACACGTTTGGATAAAATATCTAAGCTAACGGTACATCGACGATTACTTTCTCTACACAATTACACACGTCAATTTACATGTCAAACACATATCAAAGGGGTGACAATTTCTATGCTAAACTCCAATTATATGTACACGACACTCAAAACAAAAAAGCCAAAACATTTTTTTTTTTCGTTATAGTTGTTCGCAACTGAAATCTGCTATTCAATGACTAACCAGCGAGTGTATTCGTCCCTACAACATTTGTTAACGTTAACACAAAAATGAGCATAAAATTACATGAATTTCAAAAAATATTACAACCGGTTTTGATATTAAACACATTTTGCAGACCTTTCGATACATAGGAATGTCTTCCATATCTTGTTAAATGCTGAATGTTAAGCAATAAAAACTAACACATTTTGGCTAAAAACTGGATTTTACAATAAATTGTTTTTCGTTAAACACAAAGTCGCTAATCTTGATTAAACCTGTCTTAATCGCAGATTAAATGAAACATCTAGTTTAATGTAAATGACAATTTTTCTGTTAAGGGGATAAGCATTACACTGTAATATAGGAACTGAAATTGGCAATAAAATATATATAAAAATAATCAATAAACTAATAAGTGTTTAACGCGAAACATAAAAAAATATTTAAAAAATTGGACCAGAATGATTAAGATTGATCAAAATAATCGTTTTCAATTTCCTTTTCTCGTATATCCACACCTAATATAATTCGAATTTGGATGTACCCATTTAATACAAACACGCTGAACGTAATTAATTCAGATTATTCAGATATGGCACAAATATGGTATGCAATGTCAATTTTAATCAGCAAATTTCTTTTTACTGTTTAAAGCTTTGTGCGATTGCCAATTATAAATTGATTGGCTGCATGACACAATGTAACCAGTCATAAGCACGTTAATGGACGGATAAATGGGTATATATTAAAGAAAAGACAAAGACTATTATTCTCCCGTCAATGCAAAATACTGTACTTCACAAAAAAATGAGCAAGCAGTCCTTCTACATCCATCGGTAGTTTTTTCAATGTTATAGAATTTATGTTAGAACAAGATTATTTTAGTATTTTTGCACAATATTTGTTACATATTATTAATAATTTTCGAAAGGTGCATCCAATTGCACCAAAGAGAAAGAGAAGGACTGCTGCTTATTCACGAACAACAACAGCACCACACATTGGAAACATCCCAAAACACATTCCCGAATTTAATATTGCACCAATTACAAACATACTGTGTATACGCCCGAAGTGTCCAAGTTGACGCATAATTACTAATACTATACTGGTCGGTTGCACAAGTCCTCGTTCACGCCAAACAAGTTTTAACGAAAAACTTATTTCGTTCATGAGCACTGGAAACTCGTTTTAACCTTCTAAAACAATGGCCTCCAAACTTTTTGGGTCTTGCACCCCAAACTTGTAAAAACATGTATTCATGCATGAGAATACATAAGGAAATTTGTTAAGAATTTTTTATAAGGAATGACATGTCTTCTTCTGGGGCCTTTTCAAGAAAATTGCGAGGACATGACATACAACACTGTATCCGTCCCTGAACTTTTTTTTCTATGAATTTATATCTAGAATCACGACAACAAAAATTATAAATTTTCCATATCAGTTCATTTTGGATTGCCTGGCACACCCCCATGGACCATTTGGAGACCACCGTTCTAAAACATTACAGCGCCCAACCACCTATCCGTCTTTAAATTCTTGAAAGGTCCTACAGAATTAGTCCTATAAATCAATGTATATATCCTACACGAATTGTATACTGGACTGCCTGCGCTATTTAAGCTGCTTTCAAAATTGCATTTGAAAAATATGAATGATTGGCTATTGTAACAACCCATGGCGGGTAAAGCATCTGGTATACTGAAATCTATGGATTATAGAGAAGTTAGAGAATAAGGAACTAGTTAAAAGGTTCAAGGGTTTGGAAAGGCAAAGGACGTAAAACAATCAAAGGGAAAAATATGACACAGATTTTGAGGCTCATCCTCGCTTCCATACAGCTCAAGTGATGCCTTGCTTAGGCACGAGCGATCTTGAGCAATGGAAGTGCTGACGGTCCTTAGAAGTGAATTAAGGCAGAAGAAGGGCTTACGAGAGAAGGGAAAGATTGAACGTGTGGTATATATTTGTAATCGGACTGCCACTTCCAGTATATCCATATGATTGAGATAGTTGTTCAAAATAAACTGCATGCATGATACACATGTATATTTGATATCGAGAAAAAAAGGGTAATTCGGGAAGTGGACAGCTATCACAGCCTTGACTTTGATAAGCTCGGTGCGTGCCCCATGGTATAGAAATATATCGTATACGGCACCACCCTTATGACTAAAAGGAGAAAACAAAACACGCTAAAATGTATACGCTAATCTAACGAGAACAAACTTAAAATAGGGGGTACTGTACGTCCAATTTATGCGCACAATGGAAAACAAAATAAGATGAAAAGAATATATTTGGTTCATATAGCGATATAGGCCCCAGGTTTTAACGAGCACAGCAGCACATCGACCAACATCTGGGTCTCTTGTGTATGCCCATCACCGGCTGCTGACCAATGCCAACTTTGCACCTTAGATGCTACACAAAATTCTAAATTCATGCTAGGTATACAAAAATAGTTGCATTCAGAAATAACTGCCACAATATTTTCTTTTAAAATTCAGAAAAAATCTATGCAGAAAATGATGCTAATAATATCTGATTTTTTTGGTGTATGCCATCCTCTGTAACTGACACATAACAGAATTTTTTTCAGCCTAAAAATATGTTGAAATTTAAAAGCTAGTCTTTTTTGTACTAACATTATCTTATGTTGCCTACAATTAGCCAATACATTTGTTTAAAATGTATGCCCGCTTATTTCTGACATTTCGTTTGTTTATAAATCTTGTTAAATGACCATAAATTTAGTACTTATAGCCTGCAAATGTTCACACTATAAATTTCTGCAGTTAATGATTTAAAAAGATTACAGATTCAAAAAATAACTTAATTGGTGTCGTAAATTGCCATAGAAAACATTTTGCAAATCAAGTTCAAAAACCCAACTGGGCATCCACAAACTATATATGGTATGGGCCTATACGCTATAAAATGATAATAACAAAAAAGCAAGAAAAAAAAAGGGTTTCACTTTAGATCTGTTAACTATTTCAGGCCTATTGATTCGGATATAACGAACAGAGAGACCATTAAATGTGGGCACATTTCATGACTTCAAAACCCCAGACTAAACGTATACACACATGAAAAACACGCTGCAATATATAACACTGGAATTAAGACATCGAGATCAGCAAATATGAGCTAAGCGCTTCAGTTCAACGAAAACGCATTTGGGACCTTAATGCTTAGAAAGCATTTCAAAGCCAATAGCATTTGATTATATGGGCTCGAAAGCATCAGAAAATTCTAATTATGCCACAAGCTATACAACCTTAGTATGTTTGCAAAGATAAATAAATCCTGACATTTTGCATGAAATAAATACTTTGGCTAACAGGTTTTGTAGAAAACGGTGTACAAAACAACAAAAAATACATTTTTGTTTTACGAAAATTGCAGAGGCCATGCAAACCCCCTTCAAACCAATATCATTTTGCCAAAACAAAAAAATGTGTATCATAAGAATAATAATTGCTATATGATATCAATCTATGATTTTTTTGACTAACATGTACAAAAATAATTTGGCAATTTCAACCCCACTGAATTTATCATCCTATATATGGCAGCTAAGAGAAAGCCTAAATAGCAGCTACAAGGAATCGGATAATTTTGGAAATAAAGATATATTTAAGATCAGACTGCAATTCGCAAAAATAGTTTCTGTATCGTTTCACCATACAATATCAAAATGAGATCACGGCCTAAAGCGTTCTAATAACAACTGACTTGTATCTAGCGAACAACATTATACATATCAATTCACTTCGACGTATATAATTAAAATATATGTATGTATATATAGTATACAGCAATATCCACAACGGTTTTAAGAAAATTTTGTGCTGCACAAACTGCCAAAAAAAAAACGTTACGCATCATACACAACCAAACAATAATTAAGCACTATAGAAGCCCATTAAAATGGCATGGGTCCAATATTGAAGCAATTGTTCATTTGTGAGCAACGGACACGTGTTTGGATTTTGTATCCATTATTTCGTACGTCGTTGGATGCAATTAAAAGTGGATTAAAGTAATCTAATCTCTTACAGTAGAATGCACAGTGAAGACTTAGCAGAGTTAGAAGAATGGTTGAACTGGTTAGGCCCTTGGAGATCGTCAGGCATCGCTAAGGAGAATCATATAATTGCATAAGAATTTTTTCAGGAAATTTCAGGACTAGAATTTGAAATAAGAAACATGCTAAGTTTGTAAGTTTTAAGTATGATTAACACATACTTTACCAGGACATATACAGTATCTGCGTTTGAATTGTGCACATGTAAAATGTGTGGTATTTTTTTTATAAAACAAATTGAAAATATATGAAACTTTGTTTGGAAGACATAATTAGTCATACAATCCGAAACTGATAAACCGGTCAACTTAAAATTATGGGCACATCTCCACCATTTTGGTCACCTTACATTCTTGGGCGAATTCCAAATAAATGTTTAAATAAACTTTCAAACGCACATGTAAGGATGATGGTTCAAATTTAAAATGTCCATCTTGATTTTTCGGCAATAAAAAATCGTGACATCAATAAACGATAAATGATGTTACCGTTTTTTTTGCCACACATCTTTGATAATGGAGCAATTTGGGAATTCCAGTGAGTTGTGAAGGGTCATTACCCCTGCCAAATCCCCTAAAAACATGCCAAATGTTTTGTGCCCCTCAAATACCCCCTCTTCACACACTTGTGTATGGGTATAAAAAGAAGGCGTAAATACCCGCGTAAGTATTCCCCTCCATTTAAGTGACCCTGCATATCACCGTTATTGTAAAAGCATAATGAATACCCCAAGTTTCTAAGCCGCGCAACGTTTGTACGACCCAAGATCATAAAAAAGGTCCATTGGGTGACAACAGGGCACCCTACTGCCACGTGGGGGGTTGAGACCCCATGGCTTGTGCCCTTTTTAGGGCAGTTTTGCTTCCAATTCAATGGTAGTAAAGGGGGTCTTTTTACCGCTGAATACCTGAGGGAGCCTCACATCATTACTTCATTTTTTTAAGCACGAGAATATAAAAGGACCTTAGTCAATGAAATTGGGACCTGAATTGAAAGTGATACGAGGTGTGTATGCTTACTTCATTTTATACTCGTCTAAGACGTAGTTTAGGGAGCATTTAGGAACGCTATGATTCAGTATTCGTCATCATATACGAGGTTATTAGAATTGAAGGAATTGGTCAAAATTGGACTATATATGTATATATAGGGATTTCGAATTTCTAAGCATCTAATAATTATATGTCATTAAATTAGAGATGTATATTTATGGTTACCTAGTATAGTAAAAAATTGTCTATATATATGAAATTCTCTCTGAAGCCTATGTTACACCTAAATAGGTTCTAATTTTGTTTTAGTGTATATAATACGCAAGTATTCCGGTATTACCACATTTTTAGAAATTGGTTTAAAACAAACTGGATCATTAAATTAATACAAATAACCTTAGCCTCCTTCATAAAACTTAATTCTATTAAGGCGATGATAAGCCCCAATCTCTAATAATAATTTTGAACATACTTTCAAGAAGTGTAACATTCATAAGGTTGTCAATGTTATGCACTGAAAAATGAAAATAACAGTGAAATAAATAATTATCATATTTTTAGCCTTAAATAAAAAACATTGCAAATTTAAATGCATCATCCGGACACTTTTCATGCATATATGAATTGTTGAAAATCACAAAAAATGTACTTATAATTTGTGCATACAGGCATATTATGTTTTAACAACAAGGAAAACTAAAATTAAGTAGACTAGTGCTTGGTGAGGACTTCGGGATTGAAGTTAGGCTAACATATAAATTGTTATTATTTATAAAGTCTTAAAAATAAAAACTTCGTCCAAATTCGAAAAGAAATAGCACGTATTTCAGCCAATTTAAAGTGATTCATACAAATTTACTGAATTCCCATAGCTATATTAGTTTCGCAGGTTCTATCGTAAATCAAGTTTGCGCATCTTTTATATTAAGAATTCAGTGACGAAAAGTGAATTTCAAATGAAGTTCACTTTGAAAACCTAATTACGCGTGCACAGTTGCTAATCATTAAACCATCTTGCATTACACGATATATGGGAAATGAAATAGACGCTATAGACATTAATTATCAACTTTATATACCGCCTTATAAAACCAAATGCACCGTAAAGATATTTACGAGTGAAAGAATTAACCCTCAGTAGATATATAGGATTTATTCCTATTCGCAAATGCAACTACTTTACAGACGTTTTAATTGCTGCCCAGCTACGTATCCAATTTCAACAATTTAAGATGTCATTAAACATCAGAGCCCCAAACCTTATCTCCTTGCAACAAGGCTTAATGAGCGCAATCGATAAAATGCGCAGTTATAAATAACCGTCCTTACGTTTTACGAGGAAAATGTCACTTACCATGCATATACTTAAAAATGTTTTGTAACTACTGTATACTATGCAAATACCAACCTAATTAATTACCTTCTAGTTGCATAAAGGCCTTCTCTACGGATTGCGCACTACAAGCATTCAGGACATCCTTCATGACAGAAACAGGAACAGACTTGCGACCCAGCTTCACACATTTTTCAGACAGTTTACGAACATTATCCTGGAAATAAACAATGAAGGGTAAACACTTTTATAGAAGTAATTTTAAATCAAAATTTTATAACACTCTAGTAGTAAAATATTTACAATTTTCTGCTGCATCCGTGTGTGTTGTTTCCTCATCAAAAGTAACTCCACGACGATGCCTTGCTTGTGGGGATCCAACACCTACAACACAGACCAGAAATTAAGAAAGTACACATCGTTTGCAATTACAAGAACAAACAAATACGACTTGTTTGCCTTTCGAACCAAGAGACCTGCTTTGGGTCATCTATGACGATACCCTTAATCTTAGTTTCAGAAATCAATTTTTATATTAAAAACGTGCATATTTGTTTGCCAAGATGCCTACTTGGCTTCAAGCAAATCATTTTCAAAAGTTCACAATGTTTGCTTAATATTTTAACGTATTTCCCCAGGGCTCCTTTCCTTTTTCCCTTCCATCCCAACCCATCCCTCTTTGGACCAAACATTAAATTGAATTTCTGTACAAATTACTTGGTCATTCAGAGCAAAATTGCCTAACAAAAATCATAAATTCGAAGTTAGCTTTAGGACAAACTCTGTTATATCACAAAACTTTATTTCACCTCCCAAGGTGTGAAGTGTGAACCAACCCTCTTCAACTTACCTTGCCATTATAGTTAAATCCTCCCATAAGATTTTGGGTCTTGGCCATAATGCTGCGATCATTTTTCAGCATTTCTCTTGTGCTTTTGCCACGGGCAAACATCATGGCCGACTTCCTGGGGCTCTGCTTTCCAAACACATGAATCATGTAACTGCTGTCGTGCAGAAATTTTATCACCTGAAACATAACATAATTGAATGGCATAAACTGCACTATTTATGCTAAACTTCAATTGCACAAATTTAGCATTCAACATATACAAAGCTTGCCGCCATTGTCTAAAACTTCGTCAACAATTAACTAAAAACTGGGTTAACAAAACTGCACGAAAATGCCCGTGCAGAACCTTGTTTTTTAAACTCATCTTTAATTAAACAAGACCTTGCCCATCATCAATCTGAAAACAAAGTGTTCATCTCTATATAACGGTCAGTTTCAGCAAATTGCTTAACTATATACAGTCATTGCGTGAATGTGGGTTACATTAATCTCGTATAATAAATGAATGACTTTGATTAATAAAGATATTAAAAAGCTTTTCCATAGACTGGGATAGAACCTGACTTTCTTGTTATTCCTGCACATCAATAAAATCATAGTTTATCTTTAGTATTGTCATATTCAAATAACGGGTTAAATGGCCGTTCATGCATATATACAACACCAAGCATGAAATGGGGGGGGGGGGGGGATCCAATTTGGGTGGGCTTTATGTCATGAAGTTTTTCATATTTTTCATCCAAAATATAACGCGTACTTATTTAGTTGACTCAGCTCATAATTGTCTACATGTACCACGAATCTGGTTGGTGCATATACATCCAAATTACCAATTTAATTTTAAAACTAACGCAAGTCGACCAACGTCATCTTTATTAAGGAGTAAAGCGCTTACTTTTCCGTGCAATTTAAGTCGTTATATATATTAGCATAAAACAGCCATTGCCCAAAACCATAATATGGAGATTTCACTCTCCTTTCTTTGTCTAGAAACGCTCTATGCAGTATACAGCACATACATATGCGACGATGATTTAATTTCTTTGTGTTTTAATAACGTGTAAATCTGAAGGTTACATCATTAAAACGTATGCAGAAGCAAATGCAGTGCATTTTAAATAATGAGACCTAACTTTATAGTGGACGAAAGAACGTTGCAACTGCATATTTTACCTTATGCTAAATGTCGTCCCACATTACATTATCCCACTACTATAAAGCTCGCAGTAATAAAAATTAAAAGCGCGGAACCCAAGATCCCATCTCGTTAAAGGAGACTGAGAAGCATATTACGGTGATAAACCACGAACATTCTTAACATTAAAAATCTTTGCAAGCGAAATAACAAGGCAACAGGGATTTAGTTTCAACTTTCACGCAATTATCCCAAGATTAAAAACGAAAAGAACCATGCGGCGTGTAGCGAAGCGAAAGACTTAAGTGGATGATAAAATTTCATTTCATTATCTGAGAATGTGTAACCATAGCTCCTCATACCTATTCTAAAGCTCAACTAAAGGGTAAACCTGGGAAGACGAAAAAGAATAAAATTACAAGTTTTGAGCTCTGCATGAGTAGAAATTGAAATTACAACCATTGGAATTGGAACATGAAATTGGAACCCCATGTTTGTAGTATTGAAGCAAAAGACTTGGGTGGATGATAACATTTCATTTCATGTTTTCATCGTACATGTAACATAGTAATTTAGTTTGCTAAAATTTGTCTTGCTCCGCAATGATAGCATTATTGATAAATAATTTATAATTAACGCAAAGATGTAAATCATTCTCCAATATATTTTCCAAACTTCATTTCAAAATTACGTAAATATGTAACCTACTTCCAAATTTTTTCAGAAATGGGAGAATGGTATAAAATTCCGATCAAAGTACGAGTTGGGTATTATGCCTGTACATGCCCATAAAATTAAGCGTGGTTATTGTTAATTTTAGAATTAAGTGATGCACAAATGTTCTAAAAAGTGAGGGCGCTATCAAGCAAGTATCTTTCTAGCATTGTTTATAAACAAGATTGATCCATAAGCTGGTCATTGTCACAGAAAATATCAAAGATCTTATTTCATTTTGATAGTTTTCAAAATTACGTATAGGGACAAAAATAAAAAATGTCTTCATGATATCCTTTTTTTTTGAGCCAGCTAGTTATCAATCGTGGAATATGTTAGCAATTGCAAAAATAATTCCTTCTATAGATTTTGAAATTGAATTAATGTGTTTTAGTACAGAATAATTTTTGCAACTTATTACATAAATATTTATTTAATTTATTTAGCCTTTTTGTGTATAGCTGAGATTGCTTTTTTTAAATGCAACTATACAATTCTTATATGGTAAAGATTAAGCTTGTATTTGGAACATACAATGGAGTATTTCTCAGAATTCCACCACCGTATATTCATCATCGATTGTGAAATAAATATAAAGAACAAAATTGCTTACCTCATCGGTTACTGGTTGAAAGGAAATCAAACGAACGTGATTAAACTTAACATTGCTCGAATCCTTGATCACTTTAGTCTGGGAGTCCTTGGTATCCAAATACAAACGATACTTGCAACAAATATCCTAAGAAAACACAAAACCAGATTATTACATAATGCTCAAGGATAGTACATCCACAATACTATCTACAACCGCGAAAAGTAAGTATTCAAATGCCCTTCCGGTAAAAAAGAATTGACAATTTTAAAAACATGCATTTCAAAATGTAGAAGTTTTAAGAATCGTGAAAAAAAAATTCCAGAATTTCTAATTTAAAATAAGAGGCAAATTGTCAAATGTATTAATTTAAAAAAATAGTGAGGGCTGTGACAGATACAGTAAGTTAATCCTTTAAACTTCGCAATGTGGGTAATGACTTGAGTATATCAAGATCAAATTTTGTGCTTTTAGTGATTAATCTCAGAAATGACCTAAGGAAAATAAGCCAAATGTTGACATGATATCTACTGAAAGCTACACCAACATGCAAATATTTTAACAGTTTATTCCTTTTGCATTAACAACTGATGCCAATTCTGCAATGCTGTCGTAAAATGTTGTTTATGTACATTTCACAAAACGTTGCATGAACAACTTGTACATTAAAACTTTCTAGTGAAATCCTTTGTTTGCAAATAACTATATTTTTGATGAACCATATGTTTCTGTATACAAAAAGTTTTAAAAATGTTTTTAGTACTTCGAATTACTTTTTTCGCATCTCGTATGAAAATGAGCTATGCAATTCCATGTAATGGTGAAAGACTAAAGGTAATTACTAAACAAAATTTACGTTCGAAATTTGCCTATTTACAGGTTTAACTTCCACATAAAGTAGCTAGAAATGTACTTTATACTTTACTAACACGCAATTTTTACACATCCCCCTCTCCCATCACATTTCGTACACACACAAAATTTTCTCCAACTCAAGCAAAATCGAGTTGAAATCATTTGTGATTTACTAAGTTTTCCAAATTCAAATAGGTGAATTTTTTGTTGTTGTTAAACTCCCCTATAATACACATTCCGTCGTATATAAATCTTCTATTATCAAAGGGTGAGATGCCATAAACCGACTACACTATAGTCAACTATAAACTCCTGAGAAATATTTATGCTCTAATAATATATTCTAATTGTGCAATATTTAACAGAAAAATAGACCATTTATCACTAGAAATCAGTACTAACCGTGTATCTATTGGGCAAGCCACGTGCACTCACTATCTTGATAACAAAATGCACGTCTTTTCCCTTTAAGTCCGACGGTTTATCCACGAATTTGTCATCTTGTTCAGTGTACTCTTTGCCTTCAGGGCTACATGGCACAACTTCCAACTGAAAATAACACAAATTTGCAGATTTAATAAGCAGGCTAAAAGATTAAAATTTTGGGTTTGATATAAAATATGTCATAAGCATTGCAATTTCTTTTAACCTGAAAGGAAATTGATCAATTTGGTTATGCCATCTTTCAATTTTAATGTAACACGCACGAGTAACACGTTTTAAATTAATAACACCGTATCTATTATACAAAGGATTCGTGTAGAATCGTGTAGAAAAAAAACCCAAAAAAACATTAAAAGCATTTTCACATGCAAATTCACATAAAATAATATGCTATTTAGGATACAAATAGCAAGGAAAAATGCATATTCCTTTTGAGTAAAAAAGTACTGTGTGTATATTATAATGCTAATACATGCATAACCGGTATTTTAACAAAGTATAAAGTGCATTTTAACTTTTTTTAAACAGTCTTTTATAGTCATACACATCTCGGATAATACGAACACTATGTACAGGATAATCGAGGTTCGACTGTAGAAGGGTTTTTATTTAATGTAAAGAAAGGCGAACACAAGCCTCAATTATATATAGCTGTGGGGTTGATTATTACATAAATAAATTGTTTGGTTCGATTTTTAAAGACAACTCGGTCGACTTGAATTAATAACCGACTCAGTATATTAGAATATACCACAAAAAAACAGGTAAATTTTGCACAAAAAGAAAGAATGACATGCTTTTCTCGCAGGTGATTTTAAGAATGATTTATAGACGTCAGTTATAAAAGTGTATGAATTTTATTACATTTGCCGCCGCCCACCACCCTTTTAACAGTTCCAAACTCAAGTTATGTAACTCCATCACGCTTCCATATACAGGTATATATTAAAATACTGGTAAAGTAAAGAATGTATAGTTTCTTATATGTCAAACATATATATGTCGTTGAACAACTTGAGTCCAACAACATATCAGGGTGTCAGGTAAATTTGCTGGAAAAAAAATTCAAGCACGTTTCAAGGACTTCAAAGGCTCATCCATCAAATTTGCAAAGACACATATTCCACGATCATATATACCAAGATAAATACTAATTTCAGAGTAAGAGTCTGATGATCGAATGATCTAGAAAAAAAAAAATTTTTTTGTTGGGGGTTTTTTTATAAAAAAAAAATTTCCCAATTACGAAAATTTCTGACCCAGGCAGGGAATTTAAGCACAAACTGGCGTTTGACACGAACTTCAAGCATACATAATTCCCTACTTTTCCGAGGTGATAAAAACTCAAGCACATTCCCCGATTTTCAAGGCTGCTGAACACCCCGTGACCCTGATATTGCTAATGGCAGTTGTTTTGGCCATAATACCATCAGGGAAAATCAACCCAAACTGAAATATCTCAGGGAAATATGTATACGAATACGAATATGTTTCGCGTTATGCCGTCATAAAAACATATAGTATAGGCACAAACAAGCCTAAAACAACATGCGTCTATAAGGGATCGAAACAAGATAAAAAGGGTTAACCCAGACTAAGAAATTTATAGGGATGCACCAATAAGAAAAAGCCTAAACACAATATAATATTGAATCAAAGGTATACATCATTGCTGCTTACCAACAAATATGCTGCACATGGTCGTATATTCAACTACAAAAGCACATCATTCAATCCGTATTACCGATATTGACTTATTTTCGCGTAACAAGACCGCTGATATATTCCTTAGGCCTAAGAGCCTCTCCCAAGTGCATGCAGTGCACGTTAGAAACACACAACTCGCAAATTTCACTTAAATATTCACGAAAGGTTCTGCGGTTTTGCACCTCCAAACCGAGTCAGAAATCCAGCCGTTGCATTTTCGGGCAGAAAATGCTTCTTGAGTTCAGCGAAAAACGACGACGTATACGTCTGGACGATGTCGAAACGATCGTTTGTAGAAGAGCTTTTTCTTCGTTATATATGCAAAGCAGAATGCTACCGATCTCTCATGAATATACACGAAGATGAAAAAAAAAAACTGGCCTGGATATCGCGTAATAAAAGAAAATACGCCATACGAAAAACTGGAAGTGCGGCCGCGTATACACAACCCACACCCTTGCGTTCGGGTTTTAACCCTTTGAATCCAACACTAAAAGAGGCAAGAACACCTTGAGCACGATAGATAATACACGACCAATGTACGAACAACCTTCGGCATACCCAAAAGCCTACTTGTGCACATTTTACCTCGTTCGTATAACCTCAATCGTGACGGACGCAGCAAAAACGTCTGTTGACCGTTTCACCCGTAGATAATACGTTGAAAACACCACCAACTTATGCAAGTCCTCTCATTAATAAGTCCCACATAGCCTTTGTTCGTTAAATTCAAAACCACAAAAAAAAAATACCCTAATTTGCATTTCTTTAAGGGGCTAGCATCCTCATTTCTGCCAAGCAAAATTTCTCCAAACCAATATATAATTGCAACACTGTAATTAATTGGCCAATTACACAGGTTTTGATGCCTAAATTTCTAGCTGAAACATTGTTTATCGGTAGATAAAATTTAAAGAAGGGCGGTGCAACCAGTTTCAACCCCTTGCCAAAACTTCTTGAGCACTACAACCGTACTTGCGATTTCACTGCCTTCATCCAATTGGAAGATAGGATGCCTGACGTCAGTGAAATTATTGTCCATATGGACTTTTAATGACATAATTAATGGACGGTATTTTAGGGTAAACATTCAATTTGGGTCAACAGCCGGATATGCTATCCCATACGGCACTTACTCCTGCACGGTGGTGATGTCACACATCTGTTAACTTAAGTCTGAGTTTATCTCAAGGACATGCACCACCTTAATTAACTTCATATGAAATCATATGAGGATATGTGCCTCATGTTCAGCATTAAGAAATTTAATCATATGTGATATTGATGGCATTTTACATATCTTAGGTCTCAAACTCAAGCTCACAATTTCATTGTACGCAATTAACGTTTGTGTGGAACTTTCCTCCTCTCTGGTTGTGACATAATATATGGACGACCCACGATTTTTGTTGTAACATGCAAAAGAGGTAAGGGGTTCGAATTCAACCCGCTACCTGTAACCTGACGACTGATTCAACCCGGGCGCCTCATGCTGTAGGCTAAAGGGAAAGGTCAACGACACTGGACACTGACGCGAGCTAAAAAAAAAATTAAACTTGATCAGGGGAGATTATTTTCCTATACGATGCGTTTCAGCTTCATGGATGGGATTTTCTATTTGACTATTCAACTATAAAAGGCGAATTTTACCTTCCATATTTAGAAAATGTGGGTGCAAATGTACTGATTATCCTATGGCGGCGTACGAGCCTTTTAGAATTATATTTTCAACATGGCCGCTTCCTAGTAATCCAAGATGGGAGCAAAAAGAACGCGACCATGTTGAAATCGCACAAGTTCATGAACCTAAATAACGGTTTATTAATATTTCCCCTACAGCATTAAATAACCATTTTTATTTGTTTAATGAGCGTATTTAACGACTCTCATTACTATATGTAGGTCACAAGCAGGTCGGGGAAGGCAGATAAGTATAAAGACAGTATACAATGTCAGAAATTTCAGTAAAACCATGCATTTACATTGCCAAATTTAAGTATAACCCTGTGCACCCTTCCATCACATCTGGGACAGGTTAAAAAGAAGCTTTCAAAAAAGTTCAACGAAGGCCCACAGGTCAGTTGGATATATGAAAATGCAGACCTGCAAACAGGTTTTCTACACGAAATCACCAATTAAATTACTTCAAATCTACCGTTTATGTGAAAAAAAAGAAATACCGTTGGTATAGCAACTGTTTTAAGTATGTGTACTACTCGTGTTGAATTTACGACCACACATGAATACAAGATATTTCATTCACTATAATAACAGCAGTCGCGTGAGATTGGAGCAAATAAATAGGTTTTACTCATTAGGGGAACTCAAACAAAAGGTTAAGCAGCTGAGCAGTTATATACTTCGACATGATAAAGCATCAACTATAGCTACCTGTACAATGATATTGGAAATTATATACCGAGTGCATGATTTTACAACTATAGACTCAAGTGCATATCACCACATCTGCACCCCTACAGAAGAGCTAGAGAAAAAAAACCGCTCGTGGGACAAATACAATTTGAGCTGTTTGTGGTTTATTGTTTTTAGACTGCATCATATAGCTGTCAACAGCGTGCTCTGAATCGTCGTCATGGTGATACCCTAGCAATTCCACGTGACTTCGGTCCCATTTGGTTTTCCAAAAGCATGCACTTCATCTGCATGACGCACCGTTACAACAACTTGGCGTTATAAATGTATGTAGGTAGTCAAATGTAAGCAGGTGAATGTTGCATACCCTGGCAACCAGACTGTCAAGGACAATTGCAGAAAAATATTAAGTGATAAGAAGAGCTCTATAGCATTCCTAGAAACCCAAATCCTATATATATACGAGAAACTCCGCAGCACCATGCAGAACCGGTCTAAATATATTAAAAGCGCCCTATGGGTTCTTCACCTCGGCCTCGACCCCATCTTTTTTAACCACCCTCTGCTTAACCCTTTGTGCACATCAATAAGCCGCGCATGCGCGCTAGCAACGCAAATGCGATTCTGGACAGCCTAGAAAAGATACGATTACGGGGCGAACGAAAGGGGTTTTGGGGGGAATGAAAAACGGTTTTTTTGTCCCATTGTACCAGGGCCCAGGTTTACTTTAGCCATATACGAAAGGCTAAAGAGGAACTCACCAATATCATTCTTTCATTGGGAAATTCATATTCATAAAAGGTAAACTGAGAAATGCCCCATTTTTTTGTTTGTTTACTACAACAACGTGCATGGGTTTGACCATGACGCTGATTAGAAAACGTCCATATACGTATATATCATGCATGCCAGTTTTGAGAATTGGCTATCGATTTTAATAAAGGATTTAACTTGTTCACATCTAATGACAGGCACCACTGAACTCGGGCTCAATGACAAAGCACAGCTATTAGAAGTATAACCTTTGTATTGAAATAACGTTGATTGGTTAACATTGGTTAATTAACCAAACAATCATTCAATCCAAGTGTTTGCGATTTGCACCACCATATCGCCAGTTAGTCTAAAATATTACGCCATCTTACGTAAGGAGATAACACTTTCAAGTATTCAACTTCAGTCCGGTGAGCTCGTATTCCATGATGCAAGTCCCTAACCGGTTCGAAATTCGCTCATCAAAGGTTATTTGCATAGGTCAGGCTTATGCAAACCCCTAGGTGGGTCACTGGTCCTTATTTGTTGAAAGCAGTGGTCAGCCTGCTATCTGTAAATGCAGGTTTATGTCCAAAGACCAGGTTTTTGTGCAAGTGAGCTGCAATATAGGGGAAAAAGGATATCCAAACAGCCAAGTAACCAGTTTTCCTTCTTCAAGATGAATTTTTAACTTTTCTATTCGCATATTGGCTTACAGAAAGAGGGAGGCAAACAGCCAAATCGAGTTTACGCTAAGAATATATAGATTAAGAAACATTTGAAAACGTTCAAAAATTTCGTTCACGTTTTCGGTGGCGTTGGATACCTTCACAGTCATAACGTGAGAAACCCATTAACATGCAAGTTCGCTGACATACAAATTAACAGTCACGTCACACACGTCACAGCGAGGCTTTTAGTTGTCAGTTATTGAAAGACTTTTGGAGGAAAAAAAAAACTTTGAAGACGTTCAAGGCTTAGGTTTTTCTGCTTATAGGGAAACATAACGGCTGCTGGCCAGTGAATTGGGCATTGCTGGCCATACAGGCGATTTTGTCCCGCTTTTCATCGGACCAAACAGAGAAAGGAGACTGGACTGAAAAGGTTTCAAATCGCATCCATCACGTGGTTTTGCAACTTTCTCTTTTTTTATTTTATTTTTCAAAACCAGTGCTTGGAAAGACCAACGCGTGTTCAAAGAGTTGAGTAAAACCTTCAAAATGCAGACAGGAAGAGAACAGGACGAGGTGATGTCCATCTAGTACACATTGGATTAGGCCAACTTATGGGACAACGCAAATGCTACGAAGAAGTGAATGATGATATAAGTGCAAATTGGAAAATGAAATTAATTTGTTTTTAAAAAATGGTGATAAAAAAGTAAAATGGATATGCCCGATCAGCAAGTTATCTACACAATGCATGGATGATGCATTGAATTTCAAAGATAATGGATATCATTCTTAAACAGGACTGTTCATAAATGATCGCCGCTTATTCGAGAGCTATATATAGGAAAGGTAAGCATTGGCACGCATAGATACTCATTATATCGATTGTAATTTAATTTATAATTAGCAAAATAATTTATTTGATATTATATATTTTTACAATGAACACGTGTATTTATCACATGCAGTGCTCCTGACACAACTGATGTTACTTTCAAACAATTTACGAGTGAGACTTATTAAAATTATTTGTTGTTATGGGGATGGGGGAGTAAATATAAAATCTATCGGCTATAAACGTAACTAACCACCCGAAGATATTAAGCGTCTCCATATTAGATATTATTGAAACGCTACCAAAATGCACTTTTGCATTCGACTGTGGGATAAATTATAGCGCAAATTTGTGATCAAACTTATAGCAAAAAAGATATAAATGGGTCCATAACTGCTGATAAACCCAGATTAAAGCAAAGGTACATCATTGCTCCCCATATATGTAAGCATTATAAAACAAAATAAACGATCCAAGAAATCCGATAATTACGACTATAGTTGCGGTAAATTAATGGTAATTTTAAGCATAGCGCTAATTTAATTTCATATTGTTTCATTGCTATATGATCAGGAAATTAAATTTATCTTTTATAAATACAAGTCATTGGCGAAATTATATGCTTATATGGTCAGATTTCTAGTCGGAGAATAAAAGTCAAAAAAAGAATGAGGTCATCGCATATATAAATATTTACCTCATTATGCCATATATATAGTATTTTGAGGGTTCCATTACAAAATACAATATGTAAATTGTATGTGTATAATATATGTATAATTAAGCCTGGCCATTGTTTATTGGTGCACATGCAAGAATATATCAAATATTTTAATTTTAGGATATAATAATATCAAAATGATTAAGAGGTTGTGATTTAAGAATGCATACTATACATGCAATGAAACAAAGTCAGAAAATATAAGTAAAAATAATATCAGGGTCAAATTTTCGAAACATGAAAGTAATTCTTATGCTATTTGGACAATCGCTATATCAAGCAATTTTCTTTCTGATAAGCATGAGGAAAACAGGATAAGCCTTTAGTGCATGCATAAAAGCCCATTTAAATTTTGCATTGACAACAATGCATTATGTAAACAATGTGTAATATAGGCCTTTATGTTGCTCTACGCATGCCTAATGGTTAAAACAAGAAAAAAAGCATCAGTTGAATCACGAACTATAACACCATGATAATAATTTTCATAATATTAAAAGGTAAATATACACAGTAAACAAAGTATAGGCTTAAAAATAAAACTGAATGGTCTTCATGCAAGCTTTATATACACTGCCCTTGCAGGTCAATAAATTGAGAAATTTTCTTATTAGATAAAGATGGAAATGTGGTTATGTTCTTTTATAACACGAGCATTTATGGCCAACTATATAAACATACTATTTCAGGTATACAAGCAACTTGCTTATATATAGTTTATAAATATAAATGTTATATATGTATATATATAAATATATATATATATATATATATATATATATAAAGCATAAACGCGATCATCATGCAGTGCAAGATGCAAACATGTTTATATTCGGATTAATATAAACTGTTAACAGATAATTAAGTTCTATTAATATTAAACTATTCAAAACAGAATTCAATTACAGGAGTGCAATGACTGATTATTAACTAATACATGTTAAACTTGTATACATTAATTAATTATGTGAATATCATGTGTACACATATACATATGCAGAATAGTGCACCGTCACATTTTCGTTATAGTTTACTGTTATATACACACTTAGGTTATAAATTATTAGTTTAGTGAACTGTAGAATTATCAAATTTATACAAAGAAAAATACATGTTATTCACAAGAAAACAATATATATATATTTTTGAATTTGGATCTGTCATAATCTGTCGTAATAATGCATCAAGAATCGTCGTTTATTATCGATGCCAAAGCTAAATAAAGGTGACTATTATCATTAATTCAGTTTTACGGATGTTTAATTAATGTACAGTTAATACGACAATAACGAGATCTGGTGAAATGCAGACAAGACATATATAAAGGACTGACGATTTACTGTTGATGCAGTCGTGGCAAATAAATATAATCAGGCCAATTTGCTATTTATTTCTTAAAAATATTGATCAAGCATGCAGATAACGGTAGATTTCATGTCCCATAATAACCATCGTATGTATATATATTCTGTAATATAGTTCTATTATCAGTGGCTTTTCAGCGTAAAAATGAGATTCCTTTGTTTCAATTGGAGCATATATTATGTTAATTTTATGATAATTTCTAGCACAACCGATGCCAACTCGTATTCTGGTGTATCCATGTATTTATTTATAGTACCATAATATAATTTACCCATTGGGTCAAGGTTAGTTGTTGACACTTATTGGCCGGATATTGGAACTAGAACGAGGCTATTTTTATTGACTGGCCATTGCAAATGGAATGAGGCCATTACCATGTATACTGACCATGCATGCATGTAGTCTAGACACGACGCATAACCAGATTTGGTAATTTTATGAATGACAGACCATTCAATAATTAACGTAAAACCTGTACAGCAGATTTAGCGAATGGATATAATGAACAATACAAATTTAGCTGAATTCTGCAATTTTCTGCAGTCTTACTTTTTTGTTTAAACTGCATGGTCGTAAATTCATATGTTAATCAATTTATATAATATTTATTATAAAATTTAATCTAGGCAAACAAAGGTTTTGCTATAATAATTAAAACATAATTATAAATTAAATTAGAATAATGACAATTTTAATATAATAATTGCGTGGAGAATGGTCGACACCATTACCACATTTGTTGCAAAAGTAAACATTTAATTTGTACATGTATTAAGGAAATGTGTTGCAGATATAGATATAGATACTAATACTATACATAGTATTGACCAAGCAGATAATTCATATGTACCTTTTCCCCGCCCCTTGCTTTTTCTTTCTCTTGATTATAATTATATATATATATATGCGGATTGCGTCAATGAGTTAACTTTGATGGTAATATATATGAAACAAGATAAACGTATAAAATCGCAGATGAAAACTATAATCCAGCATATGCCCATAATAAATTACGTATATGCTGATGGGTTACAAAAATGTATAATGGATCGATGGTTTCTTAACTGCATGCTATCTAATTAAAACTAAAGATACAACACAAATAATAATTAACTTCGATGTATATACACCATACATATTTGCTGTGCAATTTGACTTCAATAAATTGAAAGGTAATTAAAAATCAGCTAAGTCGTAACTAATTATAGTATTCTGCAATATATACAGCATAATTATATAGTGAATCGTTAATGAAGGCGTGGTATTCGACCATAACAAACTACTATGCATTTTTCTTGTCTTCATTCGGAATTAAGAAGGTATTATTATGAAGAAAAGAAAACAAGCACAATCTTTCTGAAATCTAAAAAATTCTGAATTTTATAACCTCAATACGTATCAATACGTATACGTGCATAAATGCTACTGATACGTATCACATATACTTAACAAATTTGTTAATCTTAGGTTAATTACATATGCTTATAGGAAAACATGTTTTAAACGACCATTCGTGCGATGAATGGAGACACAGTTGAATTATCCATCCAATTTTGGCGTTTTTTGCACAGCCACGATAAAAAAGCAAGGAAATTTGAATTCTTGATAATAATCTTACAAATGCATTGAGATGCCATTTTGTAAAATGCTCTTGCAGATCTATACGTTCTGGTCAAGTATTCAATCTCGTTGCTTAACAGGTTTGCGATTTCAAAGGAGTTTCGCACCTTTTGTGCACTCAAAAGCATTTCTCGTTTTTTTTTTTCGTTTACATATACATATCCCTACAACTGGTCGTTATTTGAAGGATTTGAAGAGTACATTTTTTCTTGTCTTTTTGCTAAATTTGCATGACAAACGCAATGGTGTCCATATAAAAGTGCGATTCAAGCAAGTTTACACTAACTGCATTTAACATATAATTCCACACAAACACAACTTTCTTATTCTTTAAAAGTTCACAACATGTATGATTAGCAGGTATACCCAGTTTAATAACTTTCCAATAAAATACATGTATATATGGCCTGCTATGTATATATTTATATGCGAGCTGGATACCATATACTAATGTAATCAATCATAATAAATTGTATAGTAATTTAATCTTTAGAAAAGATCTGAACATTTTTAGCCGTTAAATATACACGTTAAATGCATGGTTCCAAAAACTTATCCCCATTATTAAACTCATTATCTAATTAATTATTTCTTGATTATTTGAAACAGTATACGATACTAAGTTTAAATTTAAGAAAATCATTGTACAAGTATAATGTAAAATATACACTATATATTTTTTTGTACAAAATACAAATTTTGAAGAACCAAATATTGCTAGGAAGCTATGGAACTTCCGGTATCTGAATCACGATATATCGTTCAAATTTCAAATTACTCGCCATAAACTGTGGTAGATATACATATGCTTAGCAGCTACAATACGAGACTATTGTTATGGTCAGTTTTTGTATGACCCGATGCACCATGCACCATGCGAAAATAGTGATTACGACAATTATTATCTGGCCCATTATTGTCAGTATAGTTTGACTACAAGTTAGATCGTAATTAAACTTAATGAAATTAAGATATTAAGTATAAAGCTTAATAATCAATAAATATTAGCTAAATTGGTCGAGGTCCGGTAACAAAAACATAGCATGCACTGCCAATAATTGGGGCACAAACATTATATTTTTCAACCTGCATGGATAAAATAATCTTCGATATGATTAGAAATCATATATATCATGCATTAATCATTATTAACCGGTTGAAAAACACTGATATAAAAGGTTGGTTACTTCCGTTATGTAATGATCGCCATGCTTTTCACCATAGATTGACAACTTTTACGTTGCAACAAAGCCGGTTAACGGCCCATTAAATTGAACTGGTTTATATGGTGGGCCATATGGGCCGTTCCCTGTCATCGCGTCTAATTTATCATCAATGATTTACAGATTGTTGGAGATCGGCCATTAGCGCGTTTGCGAAGAAAGATACTTTTTTTACCGAATAATATCCACGCACAACGGTTTCAGATGAACGATAATATATTTCTCATGTCCATAAACAACAAACGTAAACGTGCAGCTAGCAAAGGGCAACTTCAACTCACGGACGTGCGAGTCCTAAGATTTAACCCTTTTTTGTTCTTCGTTTACACATGATCAATATAAGCTACACGTAAACTCAAAAGTCAAAAACGTGTCCCAATCTCGAGATGACATCAACGCCAGGCTAATTTATATCACAGAGCTTAACCCTTTTGGCACCTATATTCTGAAAGGTACGCGTTTTTTGGGGGAGGGGAGGGAAGGAGGTGGAGTGTTATATACCATTGTGCACAGGCGTAAATAGTGAAGGGGGAGGTCAACTGACCATTCCATCACCCATATACATATATGAATGCAGTGTCCAACAGTGGTCATAAAGACACGTACATAGGATCCCACGAGTTGGAACCTTGGGGTTAAGGGTTAAGACCGTCATGAATCTCGCGCTATATAGGCCTACGTGCGCGGGACAAATATAGCATGGCCAGCAGCAGCAAAGCACTTACCTGCTACTGCAGAGGATGCATAGAAGAGAAAGCGGGTCCAGTGCGTGACCTGACTGTAGGAAATCTTTTATGCAAAACGCTTTTTAGAAATCGACGAAAAAATGGCCCATTCTCGTCCTTGTGCACACTGAAGGTTTCCCTGGTTCTTTAGAATAGTAGCCGGACAGCAGCAGCAGCAGCAATGGCTAGATGAAACGACGACGTCAAGAAAAGAAATGTCGTCCGCATCTCGACACGAAAGAGGAGGTTCTCCACATCACGTAGCGCATATTTCAATTTGGATTAGATTTTCTCTGCCCCGGGTACAGGAGAGAGCGCGGCCATTGGATGCTGTCCACGTAATGGGTTTGCATACACTCAACGTTTGCCATAATGAAAAAGGAAGGAAGGAATGGGGGTGGGGTGGGTGGGGGGAACGAAAGCGAAAGGAACTGGCGGGCGCATGCGCACTCGAGCTACGTCTAGATAAGCGACTCTATTAAACGAATGATCGTAAACAAATGATCGAATTAAACGAAACAGAACAAGATGAGTTCAGCCTTTGATATGCCAGCGCGATTAATAAGCTGCTCAGTTTTAAACGAAATGACACGTGTGCGGCATGATTAATTGCGTCATACTATACTGGCCTGTAGCTCTTCGAGATGACGCTTATAAACCTGGTGGATTATAATCGTCGAAAATGTCACCTGAGGGGCGTGCAGTATATAATTCGACATTTAGAACAATATATATAGCATATCAACCATTAATAAACAACGTATCATTTTGGGCAATTCCATATATAAGGAATAACAGCCAGATTTCCTTTGCTTATATGGGACAAGATGGCGTTTAATTAAGATGAAAGCCCAATCCAAAAGTGAACATGAAGCCATATAAAGTGCATCATTTGAAAACGTTAGGAACTGTTTTTGCTCTATTTGCTATAGCACAGTGGATACCGGTTATTATAGACAGTATCCATGTAATTAAACATCATTTTGAGCAATATCATATCGAATAAGCCAGTATTTCCTGATGAAAGACCATTCAAAAATGAACATGGAAGCCATGTTCAAAACGTTACAAGAATTGTACCCATGGCTTCATGTTCACTTTAAAAAAATATCTGGTTATAATTAAACGCCAGCTTGCCTCAAATAAACACTGAAAGTTCCGGTAGGATTCGATAGGATTTTGTCCCAAACGACCTGTTATTTTATTACTAGCTAATATATGCGATAAAATGTCACTATCTGTTAACCGGAACCCACTCGATATTAAACAGAAGAAATTAAATATTTTACCCTCCCACAAATTTCCACAGCACACCTTGCAGATATACATGTGTGCTAGGCGGGTAACCATAAGTATAGTGACGAAGTAGACACATTTGAACTTCAAAGAACGATTTTAAACTGGATACCGCCACAAATTGCATAAGATAAACAAATCCTTTTACATATATCTTGTTGTGAGAACGTCGCATGATTGGGACAACCGCTAAATGGAAAAACCTATTGAGTCTTTAAAAAAACCTGTATATTTTCTAAAATGAAGGGGATTATTTAACCGTTCTAGCCTGTCTTGCAAGTGTATGGGTGCAAGTGTTATGAAATAAAGCAGGTTAGAATGCTAATAGGGTAAGAATAGAATTAGCAAGGAAATAGTGGTGTATAGTTGAAATACATTTGACAACAATGACAACATCCCAGAACTTTCAATTCGTTGCAATAATAAAGTTGACTTGAGGGAACTCCTTATACAAAAACACAATACCTTACCAAAAAAAATACCTTAAAACATTGACCAATTGCTAAATTGGTGTTGCCAAGAACATAATTATTCACAATTATGTAATTACGTTTTAGTCGTTAAAGCTGTGCCAATTTGGAACATGTTCAGAATATGGTATTATCCAAGTTTTCTTAAATGCTTGTTATATATTTAAGTCCGTATTTGAAGCCAATTTTACTCAATTTACAAGACGAGTTTACACTTTCGTATATTGTATAATTTGGATGTGGCGAGAAGGGGAGGTAAAGTGGAAAGAGTGGCCCAATGCTCACCAAAATTGAGTCATGCTGTCAATGGACGGCCCTTTCTAATATATGTACGTAATTAAGACTGGTCTTAGTCAGCCGGCCAATTCTCCAGTTAATTGCTTTCGCGTAATCCTTATCAACAAAACAAAGTATCGCAAATCTCTTTGTAAATCAATAATTATTATATCATTTATTACAAAGCTATATGCATACACGAGGAATGTTGCATATATACAGTATATGTGAAAGAAACTAAATTATGATCGAATTTTAAAACAAATAAACAATCATAATTAATTCATAATTCGATCGTGTATGCCCCTGTGCTCATATGCATTATTTGGAATGGATTTCATGTTTACCTTTTATTAATAATCGTGAGAATATGATCAATACAACAGCTAGTATATACTAGCTGAAGATTTGTAAACGTACATGTAGATATTAATTATACGACTTTCTTTGTGTTAGGGGTTATGTAAACCCATGGGTTTCTCAATACATGAAATTTACCCACCCCTTGCCATTTACCCAATCAGAGTTGACAGATTCGTCATTTTGGTTCCTCCCACCCCCGTTACGTGACGTCACGAGCGGACAGCTCCATGGACAATATTAAAACAGCGCTGGGGCCGTAAGCAATTAATAAACGAACCGTTAAATACAGTATATACGCTAAAAACTGATTCAATGAACCGTTAGCTTATTTTGTGATTCACCTTATTATACTATATAGTGCAACCTGACACAAGAGATTGCAAATAAAAATAATGTATACGCCGCATATAAAAGCGTGGAAAAACTGTCTGGTCATTTCGGTACTGTCCTCATACTTTGCATGCAGAAAACAAGAAGCATTGCGTTCGTTGGAAGTTTGTATATACTGTATATGCAATGTATACTATATATAGCTCACGTACATAAAGGATTAAAAAATCATCTTCGATGTTTGAAATTTTGTGTGAGGCGGGATTAAATACACGGTGACTGGCCACTATTTGGGCAAGCGCGTCTTCATCCCAAATTTAAAAAGACAGAAAAAATGTTGGTGAAAACGCCGCAATCGCCATGACTTGCACGTTTTGCCAATGCTCAAGCCTTTGAATCCATTCTTTAAGAGAAGAAAGTTTTGGAAGGAGGGAGTCATGGGAGTGAACGGCCAAAATGTTCAAAGTGACTAATGATAGGCAGTTTTTAGCATGGGTTAAGCTAAGGTTACTAACGTGAATTGAAATGCTAGGTGGACGACTTTAGCATCAGAAAGTATACCCTGCAAACCAAACGAAGACAACAAAAAAAATGGCGGCCAGCGTACGTGTCCAGTGTATAGACACATAGGGATAAAGGGGTCATACGATTAATCCATACGTGCATGGCTTCTGGTTAGTTTTCACTTTAGATCAACGTTTGGTTATCTCACTTTGGAGCATTTATCTTCATGTATATTTAAATATATTTGTGTACAGATCGAGATGAAAAATATCCGGGTTGTATATGTGAACACTTTTCCCAATATTTGTCCTTTTTTACGACGTTATTTATCAACATAAAATAAATATTTTTATCGAAATCGTCCGTAATAAATTGTAATTTAAAATGTTTAAATAATTGCTTTTTTTTTCTCCTACAGCATCGATATTAATAAGATGCTAATTTGAATACATGTGTTTGTAAGTAGAATGGCGTCTAAACACGTCCACTATTACAGGTTTCGACTATTCGTGTCCTTTTCCGTGGACTTTTAATATAATTGATTACATTAAATGAATCCTATTAACGAACACTTGTTCGAAATCATTATTAATCGCCCACATAAGATAAACAGCGTTCTGTTTAGTCGTTCCAATACAAATAAGAATAACTATCCTTTAATTGGGACTAATTAAAATGCCCAGAATTTTTGTGGCCCAAATTTACCAAATTAAACCATTCGTCGACCGGATGTTCACGTGTGAATTAACCCCACCAGCAATAATGTGGTTTGTTTATATGCTCAAATCCTTCAATGTGAGGAGACAGTCGAAAACAAATTATTTCCAAGCAATTAGTTTAATTCCGACGCGTATACCATCTCGTTGGTTGAAGTAACAGGCGAATGACAACGGATTAATTAATCACAACCCAGTGCAACCAGAATGAAAGCTAACAGACCATTACTTATTTTAAGAAGAAAAAAAATGTTCGATTGACTCACATTAAGAAGTCCAACTTCATTGCCCTTGTAATCGGTGATTTCCAATTGTTCTTTCATTTCCACCTGAATCATAGAACAAAAGTAGCCTCAGATTAGTGTTACACATTAAATTATAGTGAGTAGAAGTGTTCTGTTAATAAATTTTCAAAAAAAAGGTATTTAAGGCGCACGATTAATTATTGAACTTGACCAGACCTGGATGCATTTGGCCGCTAATCCTACTTTAATCATAATAAAATTCACACAAAACTATATACATTACAGAGGGCTAACAATAAAGAAGAAGTCCATATATGTCTTTTACACAAATTTAGTAAACATAATGTTCATATAAGATTTTGAATGAAAATTAAGCCAATACAGTAGAACCCCTCTAAACTAATATCCTTGGGACCGGGTGCTTGGTATTAGTTTAGAGGGGTTAGATTAGACTATGAGGCCCGAGTTGGGACCAGCATCTGATATTAGTTTAGAGGGGTTCTACTGTAGTAAAATCGCTCAGCGACTGACAGGTGTGTTCATTAAATAATCAATCATCAATTATATTAAATCATCAAATAAAATCATTATAATTGTGGATAAAACACCTATAGGTAATTAAAAACGAAAAATGAATGTTAAATGATAATGTTTACTAATATTGGAATATTGTATAGTAACTTATATTGTATATAACAGATTTCTTTTGAATGAAACTGAAAGAATACTTACATAATACGCCAAGGGCTTCAGAAACACTTGGCAACTTCCGATAAGTACTTCTGTGTCTTCACATTCAGTAAAAGGATCCTCTGTCTAAATGTAAAATGCATGGTTTCATATTTCATTTAAAGTAAATTCTAACGAAAACAATAAATATAAGCGACAAATATAAATACATCAGGAAGATAAATTCTTTCAATTTCAAAATAATTAACAAAAATTGGGTATTAGACTTTGATTTCAATAATTCGCAAAAGTAATAAACAACTGATTTGAAATTATCCATGTTCGTGTACCCATCCAAAAACCTGCCCTCTGTCGGTGTATGTATCGTTAGACAGGTCGTGGCGCCTTATGTAATTTCCCCAAGGATCCCTAGTGAATTCCTTTAAGGCTAATTCGGTTCATTTCTCATGAAAATTTATTCCAATTAAAGAATCCAATTAAAAATGCAATTAAGGGCCGAGTAGCTAGCAACCAATTAAGCTTTTCTTTGTTAAAATACAGTACGTGCATACCTCTGATCGATTCCAAACGTCCTCATTTACAAAGTTTTCGTACATTTCTTTCATCATGAAAAGTCGGTTGAGAAATTTTTCCTTTGGCCACACAAATTCTTGTCCATTTTCAAGATTTTTCATTTTCACACACACCTGAAAACACAAACCCAGCTATATTTAAAATGCCAAGTGTATGAATGAAAACCTGTTCATTTAATTAAAGAGTGCATTGCTAGATTTCAACAAGTTACTTTCTACTCTACAAGGTACAATTTTACTAAACAATGGCCAATTTGGAGCAATTGAACTGCACAAGCAAGACGTCACATGGATGGGGTTTAGGAATACGAAATATATATATCTTGATGAATGGCAAAGAACTTTCAAATTATTGTAACATATCCATTGCCATCTTGTTTTGACATCAACGCTATATATATAGTTCCAAATTGGCCGCCTACTCGCATGCCTAATACCTAAAATTTCTTACCTGTGACCCTCAAAATAAAAGTTACTAACCTCATAACTGTGATGTTCTTCAGTATAATTAGAAAGCTCATTCTAAAATTGCAGGGGATCAACGAAAAAGAAAAACACACAAAGAGCTAAACACCACCAAATACTTGACTTGTAACACCGAGAAATGGGTTAGTCTGCACTAAGAAGTACCAAATTTACTTTTCAACAACGATCAACGAGTTGACTAATTTTACTAAATAAATATAATCGGCAATTAAAGCTAAATACAATAGATTGTACAATACATTACAATTTATTGATCAACTAAAGCCTAAGGTTTGTGGTACTCCATTAATGAATGACCCTCAATAGGTAAATCTGAGAGAAGGGACCCCATTTAACATTATTAACACGGTTATACAGCAAGTATACAGTATACAGTATACATTTCCCAGCACATTTTTAATGCACTATACTCTGACGATATGTGTATAATCCTGTCCCAATACTAGTATATACAAATGTACATATACAAGCATAAAACTTTGCTAACTAACCTCAGTTTGGTTAGATTCCGAACCCAAGAGCTGCCCAGGCATAAGTGTGATCTCAAATTTAACTCTTTTGTCCAAATCTGAACTGATCGAGTTTGCTTCATTCACACATGGCATAATATTCAACAGTTCTTCCTGCAAGATTGCATTATCTAACAGAAAAACATAATTGTTAATAACATGTATCATATGTAACGTTCAGGTATTCATTTTCTGATTATATACCAAGCTCAGTTGATTATTAGGGACTGTTAACCGTCAATGATATGTTTTAGACATATAGTGTGAAAAATTAAATGTGCTTTTTTTTAAAATTACCATTAAAAGTTTAAAATAGTATTTTTCTGCTCATACAATTCTATAGAATTGTTTGCATCACACTATGCAGCGCCATCTCTGGGCAAGGAGAAAAATCCTTTTTTGGAATATTCTAAAATGCCTTTTTTGGGATATTATCTTAAAACAGTTAAGGCTAACAACATATTATTTAATCACCATTCGACAACAATAGCAACCGATGATAAAAGCCTATAGTTTTAACCCCGATTGAAGTAAACTGAGCTTGGTGTTAAAGTTTATACGAAAGTACCATAGTTCATGCTGCCATCAGGTGTAGGCAAAATAATGCCAGCTTTGCAAGCAATTTCTTCTTGAGCCATTGTGTAGTCCACATTGGTATAAGTTAGTCCCGAGTTATTTTTTTCTTTAGGGTGGCAAAACACGTATAACTGGGTGGCACCGAATAAAATTCTGTTTTTTTTATTTTCAGAAAGAAAAAAAAAAAAAAAAAAGTTAAAAACTACCAGTCAAAACAGGATGAGATAGCCAGCAACAAACAAAATTATTTTTGATGTCTAGACGCTTTATTTTAGGCCTAAGTTCAACTGGTTTGCATCATTGTGAAAATTACGGGGGTGGACAAGGTAAAAATTGCTATTTGTTATACGAACTATTACAATGTCGTGTGGCAACATATTCCGGTTAATGTAATTATATACAAGTAATACAGTGTATCCGACTATAATTGCAATACATGATTACTTATGCAGAAATCGAAACTTGCCGAAAAACAAAAATTTCACGTTCCTCAGCATCCTTTATGTTGCCTCTCTATATTATTTTGAATTTCATGCAAATCATACTGAGGCAAACGGTGTTGCCATTAGTTGGAGCCGGGCTTCATGCGATTTCAAATTGTACGCCCTTGTCTGAAAGTCCAAGGCAGACAAGAGGCAACTAAGGAGTTTAAAAGATAACCAGATAACCAGGATTTGACCAAATGCCCAGACAGTCCTTACAGATACGCTATAATATATCAGTACAAGATGACGGATGCAATTTCGGGGAAGGGAGAGGGGGGGGGGGGGGGTATAACCACCATGTCCCCCCTCTCCCCCTGTATCCAGCACTGACTATCGTACGATAGTCATTCAGTTGGGATAGTCAGAGGTACTCGAGGTTGGTTACGAGAGAAATCCGGTTAATCCGGTGTTTATAAAAAAATATATATTAATAAAATACACTTCGTCACATATTTAATTTATTATTTTTGCACTACTGAATTTTATTTGTTTAAATAATTTTTTAAAAAAAAATGTATTCAATGTGCCGTCGCCGATTCTGTTGCTCAAAGTTTTTTTCTTGTATATCGGTTTGTATAAGGTGTAAACAGTTTAGAGATAATTAAAATTGTGTGCCATGAGTTATGAGTTGAAGAAAGGTGGTATATCCGATGCTCTAACCGGTATTCGTAATTACGTATAGTTTTCGTAAATTAGATAGCTTAGATAAATTTAACGCATTAATTCATACATTTCCAAATTCAGTATTGTGTAAAATTATGACTGATTTGCTGGGAAAGACTTGAAAAATAAAACAATTGAATTTTTAAGTGTTTTATCATTATATTGTATCTCTATTTTTAAATAAAAATATTCACATTATTACGTCTAATATAATTTTGGGTTAAAATTACAGAATTTCTTTGATGATAAATATTTCAAATTTCTTGCACAATATAATTTCTTTTGCAGATTAAGCCTTACCTGTCATTGTGATGAAGGACTATTTTCTTAGTAATTGGATCACCATTATACAAAACGCGGGCTTCACTTTCGGACGGTTCCAAAAACACTTCATCGTTATCGGCCACTATTATCACGGCATGATTCTGCAAAATACTAAAAAAAATAATAAAAAAATTATAAAGTATTCAAATGTTGGTTTTCATTTTTTTTTTTTTTTTTTTTTTTTTTTTTAAATAGTAGTCCATTTAATTAACAGAGGAGGAATTTCTTAAATTTAGGCTGCATGCAGAGCTAAATATCATTTATAAAAACATGAGAAGGGCAGAATTAATTAAACGCAGTGGGATATCTTCATTAAAAACGGAATTTTAAAAAAATCATATTAGAAATACATATACGAATTTGAAAAGCTGCTTGATTAATACGATTTTTAATGAGAATGCTCATTAGGTTGTTTACCGCTAGGGCTATGTCAAACTTAATTTAGCAATTGAAATTTATGAAGTGTGGAGGCAATTCTAGTTTACCTTGGTCCCATTAACATGACATCCGATGGATCTCCCTTGTGGTTTCCAACCATATTTGTACCTTTCTTCAAAATATGAACGATTCTCCCGGCCAACTGTTGATCAAAGTTCAGATTACACAGATGAGGTTTCGTCTTTTTGTCTTCTTCAAGTTTTTCCAGAGAAATATTAGTGCCATGCTGAAATTATAAATAGAAATCTGTATAGGATTAAACCCTCACACATAGTTCAATATAGGCGTCTTGAGCTGAATTTTAACGTCTCCTACATGAACATATACAGTCTCGGAAAGAACAATATGTGCCCATATAACAAAGGACTACTTTGATCTGGCTACACAACAACCAATTGAATTAAGTATTGTTTTCAATTGGTCACTGCTGGTTATATTTACACCTAAAGTACTTAAGATTATAGTTAATTCATGTGGGCATCTTTGGCAGTCTTAATGGACCTCTTTGCTATTTTGATGAATCATGTGGGCCTCTTCTCATATTATTACTTGTAAATTCATAACATATGACTATGTTGAAATTAAATTCGTGATTAATCGGGTATTTCTCTTGATATTTGGTATATTTAATATGATATTTGGTATGGTCTATACAAACGGAATTACATGCATGATAACGGATAACAGTAATCTCATATATCATTAGTTTATAACTATAGTTTACTAGCAGTTTTTCACTTTGTCGTCACTTTCCAACCATTTTTTTCCATAATGGATTCAATCGTATTGCTGCAGTGAAGGTTACTCTATAAGGAACCTAAAGATTATTATACGAATTTTGGACAACGATTTGCAATATAAACGAAACACTTTTTCGAACATCTGGGCCCTGTTTCGCAACATTCACAGAAACGCCCAAAAAGAAATTAGCAAAATTTAATAAATGATGTTAATTTAAGATGTAAGCTAAATCAATCAAGCTGCTTTCTAAATTTTGATGGATTTTGTCTTAATTGCATTAGATATCAAGAATCCATCATACAGAAATCTGTCTTATCTTTCCTTAATTAAGCTTCTTAAACATGAATAATGTACTAGAACAAGGCACGCGTTCGTTTGTTTCAGAAATCATCTTGACGTTTGTCGACAGAATCTCCGCCATGCACAATTCGAGGGGTAATACTTTCCATTTTTTGAATAATTTAGCGTTGGTTTTTAGTTATTTATTATACCGATAAAACTCACCGATCTTTCCGCTTCAGCTTGTTTCAGTTTTTCTGCAAAAGTCTTTTGCATATCTTGTATTATCTTATCGTTTTCTAGCATGGCTGCCTTTAAATTTTCTTCGTATTTCTGTCGAACCTTCTCAACGTCTGCAAAATATCCGAAAAAAAAATTCAAATTAATTCATTGCCACTATATAGTTAATAAAGCATTTCCTTATTATGCAGCAGTTTAATCCACATCATTAATCAAATATTGGACCAAACAAGTCAATGCCAAAACGATCTGTTATATGTTAAATAGCCGTAAAATTAATGCATTTCTTATGTTGCCGCATTACAATTTTTAGATAAACCTTAAAGATAAATATTTTAACCAATCTTCATCATGCAGATTTGTAAACGAAGGTAGATCATTAATAACTTAACTTACGCAATTTCGTTTCAATTTATAAATAATGTATACAGTGTACACAGTATTTGTATACATGCTCGAAATCTAAACACAAATTTCAACACATGGAGCAAAAACGTTTGTAAATTGTATGCCCACGTGTTTTTATAATATGTTTGGTTGGCGATATATGTATAGGGACTTTCGTTCAAAGCCCATGGTGCAGCAAGTTTGATAACTACAGTAAACCTCCTCTTAACCGGCTCTTCGGCTTAACCGACAGTTTGAGAAGGGTAAAAAAATAAAATTGCTTCTGAACTTTTATCACGAAAGGTACGAAGTGTAAATACACCTGTACATACACCAAAAATTGCATATGATGCACTTCTGCAGTACATTGAGCAACATGCAATAATCGGCATGGAGTAATTTGAAGTAATTTTGTAAATATGCTAACTACTAATAAACAGCATACAAATAACAAATAAATATGTTGCAAAGTGTTTTTTTTTTACTAACTTAAGATTAACCAGCGATGCTGGTCGGTGGAGGTTCTATGATTAAAACAAACTTAAACAATAAGACATTGCTAGTTTGTTAACGTTCACTTTAACTCATTTCCACATTTATGAATAGGTCGAAAAAAGTTTTAAAACAAATTGAACAGTTCAATTAAATATGGAAAGCTTTAACTTTTATACTCAGTTAACGCCATGCCAACTCAAGTATAATAACTATACTTATTAAGATTCTTTTCACACATTTTCATTCCATTTTATACGATTCATTAACGATAAGATTGATGGCATAAACTTGATAACTGGTGTTTTTCAGCAATCAGCACCCGGTTCACTGCTTTTTAATTTTAATTTCAAATTTCACTCATTTGAAATCGAAGCTAATTTAAGAAAAATAATTATCTATTTTGAAGGTTAGTTGATTTTAGATAACATGATTAACACAAATTCCCTGGACCAATTACTGGTTTTCGTAAAATACAATTAATACCTGTCAAATGCTGATTACAGCAGATATTAATCAGAATGTCAGCGATGCAGTATACCTATTTCTGCAATTTCTGCACTTCAATTACATAGTATATTTATATATTATAAAATAGTAAACCATATACTAGGTTGGCATTGCATGGAGACAATAAACTAACTATGTTTAAATATTGTGCTGGTAATTAAACGTACATCCCTGATTTTTTATAGTTAGCCTTGAAAATATACATCTGCATAAATATAAAGCATGTACATCTGACAGTATACATGTATACAGTTACAGAATACTGTTAGAAATGTAACATTTTATTAGATGGCACTTCTGTTGCACCAACTCAGTGTATAATGCACATAACATTATATACCTGCCATAATTTTTCAATGGACATTTTTATATTCTACAACTAATAATATTTTTAACGGGCCAAATGTATAATTTAACACAAATTGTAATGAATAAAATATATCTGTGTCCCAATATGGTAGGGATTACAACATTGCAATTCACCCAAAATTTTATAAAAAGAATGAGTTTCATTGTAGTTATAGTTTTCAACGTTGAAAATACACTTTTTTTAAAATCTCATCTTAAAAATAAGAAACTGATATACAACTGATCAAATATAGTATTTGCAAATAAAAAACATTATTACAGTTTTAAAGTTAGGTTAGAAATATATTTTAATTAAGGTCTATACTCTTACACATAAATTTGGCTTTAACATTTTTCGAGGAACAACATATATATATAAACCTATCTGTATAATATCCTCTGAGGGTATTGGGTGGGCCAGATTTCTGAGGTAAAGGGACAGTCATTAAATCCCCACTATTGGTCGCAAATAAAACCCTTGTTGGGGGTGCGTCACTGAATAATGTTTACAGCCGTAATTTCAAGCAGTTGAACCCGCCTTTAAGAGGGTGCATTTATCCTTGGTCCTACAACTTTCTCTCTCTGTTCCATCCAAAACCACAAAATGTTGGTCGTCCGTTCTCTTTACTTAAACGCAATAAAGGGTTATTTATGACTGCCAAGGCAATTTCTGCCTGAAATCTTCCCAGCTTCATCCTAATTTACTCGTTGCCCAGACATTACCATTTGCACTTTACGTGGCATTAATGGCCTATAAGCCGTTCCGATAATCTGAGACGATATATATTTTCCGAATGCATGGGCCTCGTAGCATTGGCGCAATGCGGAGTATAATTAGCATATATAACTACTCGATTTTCATTAAGAATTTGATTGGTGAACAAGAAATTGTCCAGCTTTAATTAGCACGCTGTCGGAATTAGCGCAATCTTTACGTCCATTGCCACAGGCCGTTGCCGGCGATAACATTTTTAATTCCGTTTTATGGCCGCCAGTTGAGCCCATTACGAAGCAGATTGGACCCAAGTTGAAATGCCAAAAATATTGAGTTTGGGAAAATTAAGCTGAAAATTATAGCGCCCATAATAGCCGAAAAAGTGATTAGGCTTAGAGGAAATCAAATCCATAAAAGTAGGAGCCGTAGAAAATGGTGCATTCTGCAATTAGTGTTTAGGCCTAACATATCGAGTTTCGACCTCTTGTCGCTGGAGTCGTTTCGTATAAATTGGCATTTGCATTTTAAGCCCTATAAATTAAGTCCTTATATTTCCATCTCGACCATTGGGCAGGCTTTTCAAAAAATAATGCGGTTCATAGGGTTAAAGTTTTATATACGAGAATTCCGAGCTGGCGTATAGCTAATTGCTATATACACGCGGCTAATACGAGCTTATTTCAGAAAACTTGATAAAAACTAGTCTAATAAAGATTTAGATAATAGCGAAACTATACCTAGTCATGTTAACTATGCAATTGCTCGTTAAAATGATTTACATATGAAACAATTATTTCCTCCCATGCAAATTTTGATAAACATCCATTTGCCCGTCCTCAAAACTGACCTTTTTCCCATTGCTTTCTATAAAATATATGCTGTGCGGCTAAACAGATGTTTCCATTCATTTATACCTGACTAACCAATAGTATAATCAACCATCAATTCCAACCCTACAGTTACACACTAACGGAAATTAAGTATAACAGAACATTAGATCATGGAAAACGTAACATGTGTTCAACATTTAATTTAAATTATTTGTACCTTTCCAAATATTGCCATACTTTTACCAACTTCATTATAAAATACAGTGAGATATAGTGAAACACATAATTGAAGTAATGAAAATCCTTAATTAAAATCAGTTCTTATATTCACCAAAAAATGAAATGATGCATGATGCAACCAGTCAACAGAACTAGATTTTGTAACTTGGCTATGTTTGTTAGTCGTTAGCATGCATAGTTATACAGTTCATTATTACACTAACGATGCATTTCCAATTAAGGATGTCCGTTTTAATCTATCAGCACTTCATATATGCTTTATTAATCACGAGATTTTCTATATTTTTCTCAACAAAACAAAACAATCTTATATACTGAAGAGAAATCTTATATGAAAATAACAAAGAATCATTTTCGGTGCTTATTATTCAAGAATATATATATTCTCTTTTTTCAAAAATAGTAATCATTCTTTATCTTGACATCCCATTTATCATGCCTCAATTACAACATGATTAAAATGGAAGTAAAGCTCAAATGCTGTGGGAATTTCCAAGTATTACTGACTTTATGTCTACATCTATATACAATGTTTAATTTCTCTTCATGTGTTAATTCCAGTGGAAATAAACCCAGTTGCATCATTAAAGATGAGATAACGACTGTTGTATATAAATATACGTGCATACGTGTACATGTTTAATAAAGATGGACTAGCTTCTTTTATAGAGCGTTAATGGATTACAGTATCGAAACTTCTCAAATATTTAAGATTCATCATACAAAGGTATAAATGTAGGTACATGAAATGTGAAAGATTTAGGCATAAGAAATCAAATTTACCTTCACTGCTGTCACCAACGTCCACTTGCGAGGGACATTTTCCAGACGCCAACTGTTCTTTTAAAGCCTTGTTTTCTTCCATTAAAGTTCTGATTGCTTTTTGTGTATCATTCTCATTGACGGTGGCCGTAGTCTGAATTCGCTTTGCACTATCAGCTGAAAAAAACAATAAACAAGAAATTATTTATGGTGAATATGACGTACATGTTATGTAAAGAGAAAGGGAAAATATGTTTGACCAAAAACAAACATGTTACAAATTGAATGTTCCTTTAGATACTTATAAATAAGGTAACACAGTTTTACAGATAACATATTTTTAAGAGCAGGATACATCTTGTAAAAATTAAAAACTTCTGTTAGGTATAAGGATGTTGTAAATCGACTTGCCTATATATGAAACATTTAATTTAAAAGACATAAAACTATATAGTCAATTATAAGACAAATGACAAAAGCTATTCTCCAAACGTACGTTTGCTTGTTGATATAGCATATCATTATAAAATGAAGAATTCATCAAAGATTTAGAACAAGAGCTTTTATATATTCCAAATGAAAGTCTGAATAACAAATATATCATCTTGAAAGAATTGTATATGATGACATAGATAGTTTGAAAAACTTTTCATATTTTCCTATTATTATTAAAAACGTATTTGCTTTTGTGTTCTACATGTTGACGGTATTCAAGGATGCATTGTTGGTAATAAGCTATTTGTTAAACTGTAGCAGATGTGTAGCAAATAACATGCATAACACCAATATTCACGTTAACAAATAATTTTCATGTATAAAAACTTGTATTGTATAGGATACTTGTAGATGTTACAAAATGCAACAACTATCACCTTCAGTCATCATTATTGGCTAAAGCATACAGGTATATTAATCCTTGGTTATACTAATCAAATAATAATAATACAGGCTCGAATGTTAAGCTCGACTTACCGTATCGTAAAGTGGACATGGTTTCATCATAATTGTAATCCGCAGGACTGATTGCAGCAATCTTTAAAATTAAAGGATGAAATGAGTGCATGATTTATTTTTTAAAAACACTTGAAAAAGTCGGACTATATACAAACAGAAATTTATATTCCCAGATATACTGTAATTCGAATTAAAAGTGGTATTCTCAACTCAGTAGTAAGATTATCAATGTATTGCTTTTGGCATATTTTAATCAAAATCTGATACAAAATACATGAAAGCCAGCGCACCATGCAGTCAGCTTCAAATAATGCTATTTCAAGGTATGCAAGTATAAGATTTATCCTTTCTAATTTCACTGATGGACCATGCATCTAATTTTAATCATTCCAGTTCAGTTAAATATAAACACTATATCTGTACAAAATCGACTATTGCATAACTGCACGGTTATACAGCTGCAGTATCTTCGCAACCCTAAATTCCATGTCAACATATTTATCATGCTTTAAGAACAGTGTGAATATCGTCATTATCAGGAATATTTACCCAAATTTTCAACTAAGATAAGACTATTATTTTTAAGGGCTTGACAGCATATATAATGGCATAGATGGCGATTCAGATAATATGTATAATTTGTTTAAGTATGCACGCAATTGAAAGTTTGTCCAATATTAATACTCAATTATAAGGTCTTAAATCTTACCATTATTGTTTTGCTGTTACCGCCTAATGCATTGCATAACAATTTCGTCAACACCGAATCTCTGTAAGGCACTGTAAAAAAAAGCACGATATAATAAGCTATAAAATAAGAAGCTTATGTTTTGTCATAGCAATGCCCTCTCCCAATTTTATGAGACGCTATTAACCTGGTCGTGATAAAATGAGTTTTAGTTTAGTATAAGAGATAATCATATATAGTTTTATATATAACGCGGATGTTAGTTTTTTATCTTAACTATTAAATGCAATCAACGAGTCAAGAGTCAGTTTCCTTACAAAAACGTGATACGTTTAGCCAGGTTTCCATAAAAAATAATTTGAAATTTGAAAGTCAATTAATTTCAAAATGTTGACAAGATAATACCCATGCATTTCATACACGTCTAATAGTAGTTATTATTATCGTTCTACAGCTACTATGTATAAAAGGATGCTATAAAATTAAATACATCGTTCTAAATGTAAACAATTCCTTTTTAGTTAATTGACAATTGAATGAGGTTTAATTTAATCGGCGACTATACTATATTATTACGCTATCCATTTTGTTGTTAAGAATTAAACATTATTAAAGATTTGCAGTGTAAAAGATTAAATCATGTATACAAATTTGGGGAAAACGCCGTATGTTATACATGATTTACAAGAGTTTGCAAATTGTAATAAATGACGCTACAAGTGAGTGTCCAGGGAACCAATGCACTTTATATCATATGCTTATCAATTTTCATAACTGACCTTTGTTGGACTTGTTGCCGTCGGCCAGTGCGTGGATGCAGGCCCCAAGAGTTAGCAAGGACAAATTGATCGACGCGCCCTCTTTTAGCCTATCTCCCCTGGCTTCAGATTTCGAAACCCGTTCGCTAAATTTAGTCAAAAAACAAAGTAAAATAAGAACAGTTCGTTTAAACAATAAAATTCACTCAATATCAAAAAATGCTTCAAATTACCTTCCTGCCAGGTCAACCAAGTTGATAACAGATGATTTGCAAATCTCCTCACTACCATTTTTGGTTTTTTGCACAAGCAAGATTACGACTAAGGTGTGTGCCCGGCTATTAAAAATTACAATTTAATTACATTTACAAATTACACAAATTTCTTGAAATGTTTCTTCAAATGAGACAGCATTCGTTAATAAAAATTAATTTACCTGCTCGTTGCATTCATTTTCGTAGCCCGAATAGTGCGATTTGTTTTTCCTTCCTCCATTTTTTGTGTAATCATTTCGTAACTGCCGACTGGATATGCGGTTAGGCCTTGTGCTTAAAAAATCATGATAAGCATATAATTTTACATATGAAGTATAAGATTACAGGCAGTCATGAAATTGAGTGTTTTTAATGCTTCATTTACCATAAAAACCGCGACCAGGATTTTCCCTGACTTTTAGTCCACCTCTGTTATCAATGCTTTTGACATTAAGCAAATCTTTAACGACTTCGTTATAGATTTCAAGCATACTGATTTTTACCTAGAAGCATAATCATTTGTAAGTTTACCCCATGTATGAAGGCGGGTTGCACCAGACTCTAGCGTTAACCGAGTATTCTTATCAAATATTTTTTTTAAAAATTCGTTTATCACCTCATATTCTACTTTGTTATCCGCCTTTCGTCGTTCTGTAATGTCTTTAAATAATTGCTCACAAAACAGTGGCACGATTCCTATATAATTAATTGTAAAAATTGTCCATAATTATAAAATGCTGCGGCTTAACTATAGAGACATCATTCGTTAGATAAGAAGAACTAGGCATATCTGTTAACTCAAAATGCTAGCCAAAATTGATTAAAAAAAAAAAACATTCAAAAATCAGGATAGGAAAATAATTTCTTACCGTCATTAGGTTTATCCCCAATAATAGACCATGACTTTCCAGATCCGGTTTGCCCATACGCAAATAAGCATGAATTATAAGCGTCCCAAGCATTTTTCAAGATTCCCAGTCCAAAATCTTTAAAAACAGATCGCTGAAAACAACGAATGAAAAAGTTTAGCAATTCTTGATATAGCTAGCTCTACTATTATTTGTTAAATTTATGGGTAGTATATACGGGTAAAACGCATGAATTAATTTGCATGGAAAAAATTGGTGCCCGTGATTAATGAATGGCCCATAATTATCAAATTGTTACATAACGGACAATTTAAATGTTGATTAAGAAGTTCTAAAAGTATCAACCATTTAGGTTAGGTTAGGGCAGGTTAGGTAAAACTGGGTTTAAATAACACTATAATGATGTTATGTAAAACTGGAACTTTATTAATTATTTCTAACTTAGGTCTTGATAAAATGTGCTATCAACTAATCTTAACTTAATCACGATATTCTTATAGTTTATTTGGTTTAAAATATTCAGTTAAAGCTTAACTTTGATATTATTCAATACTACCAGTGCCATCTGGATTCCAAATCTTGTACACTACATTTAATATATATTTGTACGTCCATTTCAATACACTTTGAGAATGATTGGAAATCTAAAATCAAACTTATAAAATCTAAATATGTATACAAATCCTATACAATAACATGCGTTTCCTTGGAAATTGTAACCATCTATTATAGTATATTTGGTACTTTTTCACAGATTATTGTACACAATTGTCTACCAAAAATACAAGTAATGTTTCTTATGAAAAACTGCATTTTTAAAGCACTATGTAATTTGTGTAATGTTTGACATAAATGTACAGTTGAGTAAGGATGTGCAATGTCATATACCTGGTCAGCAAACTTCGATCCGTTCGGGTGTTTGGGATCCTGGACCCAGTAACCATTAGCATCCTGAATGCATCCATCATGTGACCAGTAGCTATAGTCGTAGGTAAACGACTTGATATTTTCAGGTTGGCTCGGATGGGTAATAGTGGTCGAGTTTCCAGACATCTGAACGATGCATTTTGAATTTTGGGATTTTTCTCGTTGATTGTGGGAAAATTAGTTAAGAAAATAAATAAAAAATATATTCCTAAACACATTATTAATTAGTATTGAAATTTTCATCATCTCAAAAATGTCGTGTATGGGCATAGGACACATGCATAAAAGCAGTGCACAATTTTATACTAACCACTATCTATTAGTTCATAGATGAATTTCTCAAAATAAGACATACACACTGTATACTGGCACATATATTATTTTTTTAAAGTTTATTTTATATGACTGGGCTTATGTGATCAATATTCTACTTAAAACGCACATCAAAAAACCAAAACTAGGCTTGTGCAGCAACTGTAAAACTATAAAAAATAATGATAAAGCAGCCTAAAACCGTTTGTAGGTTTAAAGCAAGAGAAATTCCATCTACTAGCTATAACAATCAAGTAAACTGTCTAGACGTCGGCTTCGTTAATTATATTTTAAATTCAGCGTTGGGTCACTTGAGTGACATACTACAGTGAGATCTTATCTTAGCTTACAACATACTCAGTGTATCAAAAATCATATCCTGTGAAAGGTAGTTAATTTCCATCCTATAACATGTAGGTTCATGCGATCATTTCCATGTCTCTAATTAGATATTATCTATAAATCTCAAAATATTAACACCGTTCATTTGTGTAAAAATATTGCATTAAATTTGCACTAATCAGTGCAAATTTAATGCAATATTTTCGATACAAAAAATTTTATTAGAAAGTACACGGTATTAGCACAATGTTGTTTTGATGTATATATGTACAGGTCATAGTAGTTTTGCTTGTCTTATATAGTTGATCAAATCTTAAAAATATTGTTAGTATCAAATTAATATGACAGAAATCTAAGGCCAAATTCCAATGGCTGAATAATTCAGCCATTGAAATTTTTGCCATTGGAACTATTGAAATACTTTTATCTCACTCTGCATAAAAAGTTTAGTACTAAACAACTGTCTTATTATCATTTCTTCAGTCATCGATTTCTACGCCTATTAAACAGTCGATATAAAAGTATGTTGTCATTTAGGTTACCTGGAAACACTGACTAGCATTGGGTCAGGGCACAATTTCCAATAGACAGAAGATAAGTACGTGGACACCCAACTCAAATGATTCTATTTTGAGGATAAAAATATAATTGGCCGATAAAATTGCATGAATTGAAATACCTGCCTTCAAATGTCAAACGCGTAGTTAGTTGATTACATGGCTAATGGTGATGAAATGTGTACTTGTTATAAATAGCATTTGACATAATGACGTTAAGTGATGATAAAAAATGTTTGAAATTATACAAATATATACACTGCATAAGCATCTGTAGAAATGCTATCAAAAACTTAAATTTCGAAAATCGTTAGCAACGCTACTAAAATTCAAAACCTTTAAAAGATGAATATTACAAGTTTTTTTGAATATTAAATATATGTGAAAGTATATTAGCAATTCATACATTTGATATTGCTCACTAACGTAATCATATAAAACATTGCAACAACATTTTATATTAAAACAACTGGAGACTGTCATTGCGATTAGGTATCAATTAACCATTTTAAAACATTTAGTGTTTAAACATTTTATAACATGCTTTGTGTAATAAAACAAGTGGCTACATAATGGATTTTCATTTGAGAGATAGTCCATTAATTTCAAACGTCCCTACATATCTAAGTGCGTGAATTTGTCTTATCGCAACATGCAACTAACTTGCCATGAGTTTAACTGTAATTGCATTTAGATACAGGCATGAATTATTGGTCAATTATTTGGCTCATGCCCTCTTCAGAATAAAGGAGCCCCAAAAGATAGCCTTATCAATATGAATGGGGCAACTTAAATTGTTAGAAGATGATGACAGATTAGCAACCTCTGAAAGCTTATACTCAAGGTGGGCCAATAAACCACAGAAACGATGGGTGGCTGCGGTTACAACCCAGCCAGCCCACGTTCCAAGATACAGGGGCTGAACATAAACTATGTCCAATGTTTCGCACATTTCTGTGATCCCAATTAACCCCTTGCCATAAAAATGAACATTCGTTTTAAACCAGACGCATTAAATATGATCAGAAAAAAAAAATCTAAACCCTATCTTAAACTTGATCTTGGGCATTTCAAAATATAGGTTAATAACATCATTGGCTGGTTACCTTAACCTTCTCACATGGCCCTTAACATGCATGAGTGTTAGTCAGAGCAGTTCATTTAATATGCAAGAAAAACGAGTTTTAAGTTTAATGACCATATATTTATGCAACCGTCTTCAACTTGGTTTCACTAAACCAATGGACAGAATTAATGCACGGTCCCATGCATAGGCCAAAGGGTTAAATTTCCTATTTAAGGAAAGGTCAATAACCCTTCATAAGCTGTACGTTTTTCTAATTTTTCCGCGAGTGTAACTAATAGTATCCATTATATTATGCTGAGCAATTTATTATTTCGTGGTCCTGTGTGATGCTATCTTTTAACGTACAGATTTTCCTCCCATCTTGAAGCCAATCCCTCGAGAGGCCAATGAGGCTCCTGTTAAGGGGCCAACCGCATTCTTTCAGAACCCCCTTAAACTAATGGACAATCAATGTGAACACGAATGGATCATCTGAGAATATCACAGAGATGAAAAATTATGATCCTGTTGAAGCAAAAGTAAGTGCATTGCACCAATGCATTTATAGAGCAAGGAAGCAGGACGAAAAGACTGCATTTTACTGCTTTTGACCTTTGACCACGAATTTGATCTTCCGAAATGATCTACATAATGAAGGATTTACGCCAATGCAGAGAGAATCTAGCCACTACATCACAAACGCATTACCAATAACATTCCCTAAAGCCTGCATAGACCAAGAGAAAAGCAATAGGCCTATTCCAGTTTTTGAAGAAAAATACCAAAAATAGAGATGCTGAGATGCGTACGAGTGTGGAGAATTTTTTCGAGATTTATCATAACATGCTTTTCAAATCAAAAACTTTGAAAATTTACAATTTTTTAAAGTATCGACACACATGCTTGCTATTTAAGAGATAAAAAGATGAATTGTATAATTTTATATTAATTTCAAAATATGGGGAAATAAAGCTTTAATTAAAGTCAATGAAAACCGGTTAACTTATTTACACCCTATATTTTATTTGGTTAAAATAAAAATATTGTCTGCACCAAAAAGTTAAACGTTTGGTGAGATATTTCTTAAAATGTCCACATGGGCTTAATGATGACGTCAGCAGTGGAATGGAAGATCAAGTCGTAACTAAACACAATGCACGTTGCCAAAAACTTAAATTTTTCGTAACCAAGATTTTCGTTTCCCATTGACGTAAATTCATAAAAACCCAAGTGCGAATTGACATCAGCTGTTGCTCTACTAAAAGCGAATTTGACCATGAAACCACCGGGAAATCAATACGATATATCCTAACAAAGCAACTGTTTGATGAAATCATTTGAAAATATCCCGAAAGCCCGCCCTTAAAATACAAATATAACCTTCATTTTACATCACCCTATGCTTTTGCAATGCACTTAAACGACCCAATAATGCTACCAAATAGTGTTATGTGGTCACCTAGGCCACATCCTGGCAACCGAAGTTTCATCGATACAAACTGGATAACGATTTTCAAACTAGTTCGTTACAGTTACTTTTGTATACGCCCTCGACAGTAACGGAATAATTCGATAATTCCAAACAAAAATTAGTATTTGCAATATTTAAACACGATAACCCAGAATTATCAAATAAAAAACATCAAAAATAGCGTTAAACTAACTTATGACACATCCTGTACATGTAGGATAATTTGGCGTGCAGGGTGCGCAAAAAATCTCAATTCTTTTTAATAATGAAATTACTAATGGTGAGAATGCTCTCTGTACATATATGATTTTAATGTTGATTAATGTATGATTAATTTATAGATTGCTTATAGGATGTCGCGTGAATTCAATTGAGATTTTCAATCACTATTCTAGAACCAAGAGGACTTCTTACCCACCCTGTACATTTAACTTACCTTTATCATTTTTACAATAGTTAGTAATATAAGAATTCCTGATTATACTTAAATAAGCCCGAACTTCTTGTTTAATAGTGTTTTGATTATTAAAAGTGTACGAATTAATGGAAACCCCTGCAATGGGAACTACCTTTAAATTTCAAAATCATCTAGTGTTGAGTTGGGCCATTCTTCGATTTGGGCGATTATTGATTCATAATTAACGGTTACAATGAGCTAAAACAATGCTACAAGCAAATCAAATTTAAGTTTAATTTTTGTTAGCAAATTAAATCAAGAATGATGCAACTCACCATAAGCATTTTCTCCAAATTTAAACGAAAAGTCTCTCAAGTACTGAAAAACGTGTACATGTCTTCAAATAGGTGGCCGAAATGTCATAGGAATGTAATAATATGTCTACGTCATTTGCATAACAAAATAAATGTATGTTAATTAAGTCAGGTACGTAGACCTTGATCTTGGTCTATTCATTTCATACCAACATCGTTCATTAAAACTTGGTTTAACTTACGAATAAATTTCAATGCTAATATGCGGAAATTTCTCAAACAGCAATAGACTAATCGTATCGTACTTAAAATATTTCAATAACACTTGATGATAAACACAAAAACAAGAATCACAAATTAATTATAAAATTAATTAGCCAATTATAAGTTACGTTTAATTAAAAATGTATATAGAAAGGATATAAATGGCCGAACTCTTACTGCAACCTTCACATTCTCCGACACAGACATTTTGGAGGGAAAACAGTCTTCTTATAATCCAACAGATAATTAATCAATCCCAGAACTTCGGAATCTAACCGGCAAAGAGGACGAACCAAGAAACGTGCAAAACTTTCACGGCTCAAAAATTCGATAGCCATCAGATGGCGCTGTTTTGTTTAATTCCCATGGAAACAAAAATGGCTGCCAAGGGATCCATAGTCTACTATTAGAATTTAGAACGGTGCACTTTCTTTACATCTTACTGAAACAAACATTAAATTTAATCGACGTTTAAATAAAATAACCGATATCTTATAATTTAAAGACAAGTCGGTATCGTCGTTTGCCTTTTGTCGCTCGCTAGCGGCCTTGTATGCTTAAATGTCACATGGTTACAATTTATTTACTTATTGGAAAACTTGATATTTTTCCAAGCGCCTTTGACAAATGCATAATATAGATTCTTGTTTGACGTCATTTATAAAGAGGAATCTATATCCTTTTACAGAATGCAATATAATTAGCAAATTGTAAAGGCAATTACCGACACCACCGCATTTTGTAAATTAGGAAATAAAAGAAAAATACTAGTGGTTCTTATGGGAACGGGTCCCACCTACAGTATGGCATTTCTTTGCTTGAATGTAGGTCACTGAGTTAAATTAAATTGGTTCATAAATTTCTAAAAAAATAATTTCATATAATTTGGGCAGAGGCTTATTTGGGCAAATAAAGTACTCCAGCTGTTTTAGAAAATTACAACACATAATGTAAACATGTAAAAAAATCAATGACGCTTTGGAATGGGAAATTCTAGTTTTCCTACACTTTTAAATTTATTATTTTTAAAATAAGTTTTAAAACGGTTAAAAATCACAGATCTGGGGAGTTTAAATAGTACTGGGTCCGTTGTTCAGCCCTTGCCTGGCTGAGACCTGGCTCAGAATACGACGAACATAAAATTATTAGGTAAAAGCCACCGATATGAATACAAAATATTTGAACAAATATATTTATCCCAACTATGTATATATAGAATTTTTCTCCCCATAGCTTAAAGATGTTATATTCAAAGTGCACCATTTCACGTTCGATTTAGGATTTTGAAAATATTATTTTTAAAATCACAAACTGGATATAATATTTTCAACCAAAGTGGGAAAAACATTGTAGAAGCTGAGGGTCAATATTTGTACTATTTTACCTAAACTAAAAAGCCAAAAGACTAACACCAATGTTAATGAAACTAATCCTATCAATTGCCCTTATTTTCCATCATGGCCTTATCTTACGCTAAAATTGACGCATGTCAGTCAACCAATTTTACTTCACCCATTTCATGTAAGTTGACCAATAGAATCAAAACTTTTGCCCAAAATGGGTGGAGCAAAACAGTCCTACTGACGCACGTTAATGAAACTGATTAATTATCATCTTACCTGGCAGATTTTCGAAAAACAAGTCTTTTTTGGAAGACTGGCAATACCACCGGCTTGAAAAAATCAACAACGCCCTAGTGAATAAAAATGATTTATTATTGGGTAACAAAATTAACAAGTAAAAAGCTTTAGAGAAGTAGTTAACATAGCTTTTAAGTTGCATCAAATATATATTTACACCTGTGCCGCCAATTATTCTTCAAAAAAGGCTTAAAATTGAAGCGTTATTTCTCGAGCACTAGAAAATAAGTTTCAAAGATTAAAGGTGACTCAAATATACTCTTCTGCCAACTGCAAACCATTCATGACCAGTTGCATATGTCTTCAATGACATTACCTGGAGTCAACGATAGGTCTTAATTATAAAATTGCTAACTTCCTCTTATACTGGCATAGATTCAAGCAACAGATTTTCGATTGCAAGACTAAATTCTAGTATCAAGTGTTTATAGCGAGAAATATGATAGCAATGCCAAATTGTTTGCAATATTTTTGTATATATCTTGCTCATACCTTTATCATCGTTGTTTTCAGTTTTCCAAAAAAAAACATTCTTTCTACATAAACGCAAAATGTAAAATAATTCACACCAAATGCACATATATGTATACCAAAAGAAAAATATACATTCAAGAACTTTCAAGTTCTCGAATTTGCAATGCATGGAAACACAGTGCAAAAAAATCCTTTTTTAAATAGCAGAAAAGTTAAATAACTTTGGAACAATGCTTTGCAAAAATGTACACATATTACAAAATGAAGTAGGTAAATATATCTACAGTGATCGGTATATGCATGGCTGCATAAATTCGTTTTAAGTCTGACATCATTCTCGTTCAACTGAGTGTTGCAGTGCTTGACAAGTATTACAATACTAAAATTAAGGTGAAAAACCTGGGATTCCCAATCGTGAGCTATGAAATGTTTGCAAGCAGAAAAATTCGGGCCATTGCTTATCAAGGAATAAGCAAACATTATAATGGTCATCATGTGCCATATGTAACTGCCCACATCATCAATCTTCATAGTTCTCTAATAAGCTCGCCTATTTTGGCTCTCTCCCCAAAGAATTGGTAATAAAGTTTCGTAGCAGGTAGAACACCAGTAAAAATAATGTTAATGTGTTTACAATATAGGAAGAGCTATTTCCATTGATGGATTTTGCATGTGATAGCAGGCCAACAATAGAGATCTAGCTATAGACTTAGAGAGGGTAAACTTTGTGATAGTAAGTTTGAAAACGTAAAAAAATTAAATGGAATTTTTAACTATCTGAGCTGCACAGATAAATGCTTATGTAGAAGCAAATAACTCATTTTTCATTTTCAATTAAAAACACTGATCTAGAACATTCCACCCAGCCAATTCGCTTAAGAAAATAATTTAAAAACCTGTCCACTTCTTTGTTCTCCAGTTCCAAAAATGCCAGTTGTCTCAAACTATATCAAAACTACTAAACCAATAACTAACTTCCATTAATATCAACTGCTTAAGGGATTCTTAAATTCTGAATAAATATAATGTATTAAAGAGCAATTCTTGCCAGTACTTAAGTACTTAAGAATTCCAAATAAAAATATACGCAATATCTACTATACTGCCTCTCCCATGACACAGAACTGGATTAACGAAGATTAAAACAAAGATTTAAGTGCAAATAGCTCAAGAATCAATCCCGTGATAAATTGTGGCCTGTAACTAAAAAGGGTGGATTCTTCTGGGTTAGGCTATGGCTATGCAATTAAGTTCAATTTTAATTTAAACAATCCCAACCTCAAATGCTAATCTAGAGATGTGAAATTAGGAAACAATGTATGAACCAATTCATTGGTCACCAGAATATAGATAAATGCATATGCCATTGTAGCGTATAAAAATATTTGAACAGAATTGATTTCGTAATGGTACGTAATGATTTCTGAAATGCTATATCAAGCCAAATGATTGAAACTATATCGCCAGTGTAAAAGGCATTGCAAACGCCAAGTTTTTGGTGGATGATGACTCGCATTTCTTTTCATGTTAATATTTACACATAATGTACAAAGTATTCTTCGCCTTCATGACCCAAATTAAAAACTGCTTGGCTTCTAGGCATGGCGCACTATTAAGAATAGTTAATTGCTATGATCTGTATATAGCAAAAATGTGCAGTTTTTTAGTGCAAGACTTAGGCCATTTGCGCACACGCCGACAAAATCGTCACTGAATGCAAAATAAGTTAGCAGATGCTCGCACACAGCGAGTCCATCAAAATTGTAGATGTGTAAAATGATCCTGCCGGTGATAAACTCTACGGTTATAAGTCGTGTGGATCCGACAAAAAGCCGATGTGTGTGCAAACGGCCTTACAATTACTATTAGAATTAACTTGCACGCGTTGAACGAATTATTAAACGTAATTTTTTCCAACTAGGAATGCACGCATTGCAAATCCAAACAGTTTTTTGCAAAGATAACACCCATACTGCTCGACTACTTATCTGTCAAGCCTGATGAAGTAAAAAACCAAGAATCGGTTTCCAGTTCCCAGCAGTATACGAGCGCAAAGGCAGGTCGAGGATCTGCTTAAAGTCACCGTCTGCTTCGTCTTAATTCTAAGGATGCGAGCAAGTTGTTTCGTGGGGAAGAGTCATCACGCTGGTCATTAACGCTTAAGGCACTTTCGCCATTTTGGGCTGCTGACACTTTTCTCCGCCCACCGTAATTTGTGGTGGTTTCGGAAACAGCGGTGAAAGAATCATCGCTGTCATCATCCCCGTCTTCAGAAGAACGCTTGCGCTTCTTGATTCCTCGCCTCCTGCCTTTCTTGCGTACCTGGGTTTCTTTAATGGTAGATTCAGTACCTTCCAATGAGTTGTCAAGATCTTTGAAATTTTCCATAGAAGGTTCCACTATCATCTCCTGCACCACATCTTTACCATTGTGCTCAATGCCAGGATTTTGGGGACAAGATGAATTCATGTGATCGACCTTTTGCTGACGAGTGACATGCCCCAGTCCACACCAATCGCAAACATGCCGCGAGCGAATTAAGTGTCCTTGAGATCTATTATGACGTTTTAAGTCCGATTGAGTCACCCCGCAATAATTGCACAAATCACAAAGATATTGCTTGATCCCTAGGTTATCAAAAAGAATACAATTCAAAGGTTAAATATTGGAATTAATGGTTGTGTGTGGTTGTACTTCTTGATGGTACCTTATCTGTGTACAACTACCCTATTATAAAAGGGCTCAAGTAATATCAGAATTATGTTTGGGAAGCAATTAAGGAACAAACCTTGATGCCTCATCTTGTGGACCTTGAGCTGACTGTTCGTCCGGCTGCAATAATCGCAGTACTCGCATTTGTAGGGACGCACATCTATAAAGCAAAGCAAAAATGCTATAACCACAGGATCCCGGAAATCTAACCGACGATATTTATGCTTCAATTGCAACCTTCGTGAAAATCCATGTGTCGATTAACATCCGAGACGGACGCAAAAGCTTTATGGCAGTAGGAGCATTTATAGAACGCTCTTCCGTCGGCCAAAACTTGAGGCCTGCATGCATCTGCCCGAGCCGCCCGACCAGCCGGTTTTTCGACTTGATGTAACCTAATGTGAAATGATCATAAAATTTACTAATTAGCTCCGATTTCTCAGTCATTTTGTTGCACAATGCAAAAAAACATAAAACAAAGGGTGTAATAGGTTGTGAATTTGCAGTGTCGCACTAGTTGGCAATACCAGTGAGTGTAACATATGAAACATGAAGCACACCATCCAAATGTGTACAATAAAATATTTTTTATTCCATTTACAGCTTCTTTAAAAGAATAACTATAGCCAACAATAGCATAAAAAGAGCCAGCCAAGAGGTATGATCGTTTAAAAATGGCGAAGCAAAATTCAAATTTTCAATAAATTACACAATCAATCATCGCATAAAGTACTTGGATTAAATTTTGCATGGTAAAAGTATGTGCAGACTAGACAACCTCATTGAAATCAATCAACTGTACCTGGGAGAATATGTTGAAAAGTATTTATTGTTGCCTCTACTCCTCTTCTGCTTCCTTGGTGATAGGGCTTCTTGCTGACTCGTCAATGATGTCTTGTTTGCACCAGTAGCTTGGTTGAAGGCACTGGGAGGTTTGGCCATCTCGATCTCTCCTGGCTCTACACAATCGTTTTGTTCCTGGGCAGGTGATGTGGATGTATGTGACGGTGAAGCTATTCAAGACGCAAAAAAACAACGATAAAGAGGCATGCAAGGCATTTCATTGGGCCAAAAAAGAAGTTTTTACGCAACCGAGCGAGTTGGTTTGTTATTTTCCTTTTAAAATTAATCTTGCAAGTAAATATTTGACTAGTTCAGGCACAATTTGTTTTCAACTGGATAAACAAAAATCAATCCATGACATTCTTAGAACGGAAACCAGTATAAGTGACATTATGTCACCAGATCGGAAATCCAGTTACAAAAAACATCTTTTTTGGCCATTTGTGTCAATGTTTGAAACTTGGGGCATTACCATTCTTTGGAGATTTCGGTTTCGGCAAACTGCCTATGAGCGTTCTTTTTAGTTCGGACATAATCTCACGGTCGCTCTGGGGTGAAGAAGCCCCAACATGCTCTCCATCGCTAGCATTAATTTCTAATTTAATACGGACATCTGTTGGATAAAGGACCGTTGACTTGTCGTCCCCTGCAAGATCGCCAAATTCGGCAGGGTGAGACTTGGCAACGTCCTCGTGGCTCGAGTTTATAGGTTGGTCTAGACCACAATCCATATCAGGAGCAGCGCCATCGGCACTGTCCTCTTTCTGAGGTAGATCAGGAAGGGCTAGGGGCTTCCTTGCAGCGAGGAAGTCGGTATACTGGGAAAACACACCAGCATTAAGAAAGGCCATTTTTTTCAAGTAGGAAGAGCGTGTGCCCCCAGTGATAGGCTTGGAGACTTCGAAGCGTTGTCGGACCTTCACTCGTTGCGAGCTTGCAGTGCTGCGCCGCAAAAGATGGCGTTGACTCCCGTCCGAATGAAACCGAATCACGTGATGACGCAGGTTTCGGGGCTCGCTGAAACCTCTTCCACAGTCCTTGCAATAGCAAGGCTTGATCCCAGAATGAACGCGCAAATGTCGATTCAGCGAAAACAATCGGTCGAATATTTTTTGGCAGAACCGGCAACGGTAGCCCACGCGTAGTCCGTTAATGCTCACTTCTTCCATGGGCGACATTTGGCCTTCTGATCCTGATGCAATGGGCATGTTTTCAGAGTCTATTGCGACTGATAGCGGGGCTGAAACCATCTGCGACAGTTCTTCGGGCGAGAAGAAGCGTGGTAGCACATCATCCGTATCTGGAATCGACTCATTTTGATCTTCAGAATCGCTCTGCTCAACTTCCTGTTTCACTTTGATGGGTACCTCGTCTTTTTTGGCATCGCCACTTGAGCAACTATCGTTCATTATCTGCTGCTCGTTAGCCAGACTATCATGGTCAACACCTTCAGTAGGTGGCTTCAAATGCTCTTTACTGTGCTGCTGAAGCAAGCTTTTCAACTGAAATATCTCACCGCAAACGTGGCAATTGAATGACTTCTGTGAAACGCGCATGTGATCCGTTAGATGACTCTGCAGCTTACCGAGTGAAAGAAACACTTTGGCGCACCAATGGCATTTGTACAGATATGTTTTCTCCCCGTTTTCAATGTTAGCCCCCACCATGCGCGTCACCAGAATCTCTTCAGAGCGCGGATTCACTTTGTATTTCACCACATTGGGCATTTTACTGCCATCTGGACCCTTCAGCGATGCAATACTATAAACGAGAGATTCTTCGTCTTCTTCAGCATCGATTTCTCCTTCGCTTTCACGGTCGATCAAATGTCCATGGTTTAGAGATTCCGCGTACATCGGGTGCGTTTCTGCCGATTCTGTAAGTATCGTCTGTTGCAAAATGGCCACTCCCGTAATCTTGTTTTCCATTGCAGTGTCAAAATCGTAAGTGTGCGCTTTGACATCATCGTCTTTTGCTGCCTCCCTACTGGCTTGAAAATCATCAACATCTTCATAGGTATCTTCGGGCTCCGTTTTGATGAACAGCCCACTACCACTTTGCTCGCCTTCTTCCCTACCTTGCTGTACGGTTTCTCCCTGAGAATTATCGGTGGACATGTTTTCCGACATTGGCTGGCTCTCTTCGTCCATCCCCACATCGTATTTTATTTTATTCTTCTTGTATTTTTTTGTGCTAGTTAACTTGTCTACGAGTGCGGGACTAAGTTCCACCTTGGCTCCATGAGCGGATCGCATGTGGTACAGCATGCTTCGCTTGGCTTTGAATCGACGTATGCACAGCGGACACTGAAATGGTCTTTCCCCGGTGTGCTTCATCATGTGCCGATTCAGATCGCTCGGTTTCGAGCAGATTTTGCTACACAAGTGGCACGTTCTTGCAAGAAGATTTTCTCGAGACTGGCATTCTAGATAGTCGGGGAACGGTTTTGCTACTCCCGGTGGCTGGTCAGCAAGATGCAAATCTTGAGTATCGTCTGGGTTGCCATCACTTGCTTTGATAGCCACATCGCCCCCTGTCCTCGCATTTTCCTGCCGATTTTCTACAATATGCTGTGCCACCAGTTTCCAATTTCCGCCATCCGCTGATGAAGACGAGGCCAACTCAATGAGGTACTTGGTCGGAGGCACGTTGTGCTCCCGCCAAATGTGTTTCTTGATGCATTTCTTGTACTTGAATACTTTGCCACATTCCTTGCATCGAAACTGTCGGAAGGCCACCAAGCCATCCGAAGTGTATGAATCCAGGTGCCGGTCGAGCTCCTCATCGCTGTTTGCAGGCGCGTTAAAAGTGGAATATGGATTGTCCTGCTCTGGAATTGGAATTAGAGGAGCTGGGGAGTTTGGCGAGGATTCGTCCAGAGCAGTTGCCGCAATAAAAGCAGCAGCTTTGCTAGCCGCTTGTCTCGCTGAACAGCGAACGGATTTGGGTGGGACGTCAGGACTCTTGGCACGTTCATCGCTGCTCTCATCTTCAGCTGCAGATGACAGGTCAGAAGATGAACTACTCATCATCATGCGCTTTGCCAGTGCTTTCTCCATCGCATCCTCCTCTTCATTCTCTGCAATTGAAATGGAATTTTTATTAAATTAAATTAAACGATGTAAGAATATAGTTGTACATCTTACTATTAAAATATCAGTGAGGAAACCTGAGAGTCAAGCAGTGAAGTCGATGATAGAGAGGCACATACGGAGGCGTTCGCACTTCCAGAACTGCCAGAATGTTCTCTCTCGTGGAAACGTGACTAACGGTCCATTTGAGATTAACTCTCGTGATTTACTTTCGATGGCTACTCTCAGAAGTGTATTCATTAGTGAGAGCTGCTTTCGAGAGTATCTTGCAAGAATTTTCTCTCTCGGGGAAAAAGTGATTTAAAGATGCATTTGAGATTAACTCTCGTGATGAAGTGTGTTAATTACTGAGAGCTGCTCTCGAGAGTATCTCGCCAGAATTTTCTCTCTCATGAAAAAGTGATTTAAAGATGCATTTGAGATTAACTCTCGTGATGAAGTGTGTTCATTGGCGAGAGCTGCTCTCGAGAGCATCTCGCCAGAATTTTCTCTCTCGTGAAAACGTGACTTAAACGTGCGTTTCCATTTGAGAAACTCTCGTGAGTTACTTTCGATGGCTACTCTCAGAAGTGTGTCCATTAGTGAGAGCTGCTCTCGAGAATATCTCGGCAGAATGGACCAGTTTCTTAAATTTAGTGATACAGTCGATTCCGCTTTATCTGGACACTGGTTAATCTGGGCAGCCATTTATTAGGGCCAAATTGTCAAGAACA
>JAUJYV010000183.1:0-76044 GCA_033995625.1 Ophyiulus pilosus
ATTCTGGGCAGCCGCCTAATCGGGGCAAAACGCCTCCGCCGGATGTGTCCAGATTAAGCGGAATCGACTGTATTTCATAATAGCAAACTAGTATCAACAATTCTAAAATGGCGTTATGTTGAGGCGCCATCAAACGTCGTTTTTGAAAAATAAACATGCCCACAAAACGTGAATATATTAAAGTTCGTCCATTATAGAAGCAAATAGGGAATACGACACGCTAATGCGTACCAACCACTGTGGACGGATATAGTAAAGCCCCAATATCCGCCCGCATGTATAATTGGGGTCCCGTGACTCCAATTATATATTTAACCCCTTTCCTATAGGATGAAATACTACAAAAGTAATATTTCTGCTAGTGCACAAAAACCTGAAAGCCCCCTTGCTTGTCCACACGGTGTCCATTTTAGCTCAGACCCTTTTCCCCCCCCCCCTCCTCCCTTCATTTTGAAAAGTAGGGTGTCCAGAAAATTTGTTGAAACATACAAAGGTCCATCCTATAAATTTCCAAGCACCCGTCTTCTCACTGCCAATTCCACGACATATTTCCAGATTTTTCTGATTAACGGAAATTTCCTGACCTCAAAGGGAAGTTCCAGCATAAAATTGGTGTCTAACACAAATTTTGGCATAACACCCGACTTTCCCGCAGTTTTAGAAATTAAAGTACATTTGGGACTGGGGACACGTTTCTTCTGTTCTCCCTTTCGCCTTAAAACTGATTTTTAAAACTTAATTAAACAGAAAAACCAAAAAAGGACAAAAATACCATCATTAATGGACATCCATAATGGATTCGCCCCACCCTCCCCCTATCTACATGTCAGCATACCCTTAGCCCCTCTTGAGGACATCCTTTTTGAATGGTCCCTATGTTCGGAAACCCTGGTCCCTTGAAGAACTTCTTAACAGGGTTCTTACTATTTAACAGACAATGTGAACCATATGTGATGTATACTGTGGTTTTTGCGAACTAACAATGTCCTAGCAATATGTGTCACACTTACAGAAATCTTCTTCTCGATCCCAAAGAATCTGAATTTCCTTTTTGTTTTCCAGGTTATCGGCATCCTTTATGCTTTCATCATGGTCTTTTTGGTATTGGCCAACATCCACCCATCAAGATCGTTGCTGGCCGATTTGGAAGGGTATGACGGCTCAACAGACGTGAATCTGAACGAAGACGTGTTGCCGATGGAGTTGTCACATATCTTGAAGGCCGGTTTGGACGAGCATCAGTTCAGGGATCCACAGAAGCTGGTGTGGCCCAAAATGCCATGCAGTCCAAATGCGGGTAGTCAACCCAGCAGCGCATCGTGTTTTCCACCCCCGACACGGCAGGCGGCTTACCACAGCATGCATAGCCAGTTGACCAAAAGCGCTTATTTTTAGACAATACTTACAAATGTGTATTTTGGATATGAATGATACTTGGGGAAACGGCCTTTCTACTCTCTCGCGATGCTTTCACATCTCACTGATTTTCTGCAAGCTTTTTTCTGCAAGAAAATCTTCCACTTTGTCTTCAAAAAACTTCTTGTCACTGGTAATGTTTTTGGAGCTAAGAAATTCTTTCCTTAATCACTGAATATCACTTTTCAACACTGTAAAAAAATAACTTATACATTTTTTGAAATGAAGTAACAAATTTCAAATCCGTTCGTCGCATTATTGGAGAATGTCATTAAAATGTCGAGAGTAAGGAAGCAAAGTAATTTCTAACTTACAATTTTGTGCTATTTTGCTCAAGTAGCTACGAATATTATATAAGCTCGAATTTCTAAAAATACACATTTTTTAAAGTTTTCAAGTTAATATTGAGTTTATTTGCTGCTAATGCTGACAACGGTAAATTCATTCTACCTTTACAACCTCAGTTACTAAGCTCTTACTTAACCTCTTGCTTACTTACAACTTAATTCGCTATCGTTCGTTTTTTTAAAAGTTTCTCCTATAATTACTTGTCCATTTAATTAAGGGCCACTCAACGTGATTTTGCGATAGAATTTTAACTTATTAGCCAACTGTTAGACGTCTTTAACATTTTAATCATCTTTAAATGTTTTAGTACTGTAAATTGTGGATACTTTGGGTTAGTTTTAGGAATTAAAAAAAAAAGTTTAATAATTATTATCCAAAACTGGCCACGTTAAATAGCTTCAACCCCCTTCTTTCCAAATATGGCAATATGTACTCTCCCATTAACAGGTACAGGGATATTCCCATCCATTTCTGTACCAAAGTAAATCCATCGCGTGACATAATTTTGGGGCATGGTGTGTTTTCAAGACAACCCAGGTGGGAAAAAAATATAGGGCCATATTTATGTGGTTTAATGTCATTGTATGTATTTTATATATACCATAACTCATAACATAAATATTGTCATAGTACAAGGTTGCCAGGTGTTTTAAACTTTTCCCCGCGAAAATACATAGCTAAAAGCACATTTACAAAAAATGAAGTTGGGGCAGTTCCAAAGTTACCAAGCTAATGTCTAATTTTTGACAAATGTAACCTAAACAACGATTAGTTTTACGCAAATATTCAAGAAATTCGAAATGATGACTGTTCCAAAGTATCCACATTTTATGTTCTAACTCAAGTGGATCAATGACAACAAACATTGTCAGCGTCTTAATTATCCTCAAAGAGGCTGAAAATGTTCAACTTTGTGCAAAACCGGTGTCTTTAAACACACACTTTCACCGTAACAACTTTTGATAACTGTTTTTAGCATTGATCAAGAATAACGTGTTGTAGACATTTAAGAAGATTTTTGTGAAGTAGGCCTTTAACAAATGACCTGTAGTTCCAAATTTATTTTAATCTAATCATGAATTACAACCGCATCAATGAAAAATGCTTACTAAAACTAATTTTAATCTGAAATTAATTTAAAAACACTGCGTTTTTGTAAAGTAAATTTGTTCCATTCTTAGCCATCTCCTAGAAGTTCGTAAGTCAAACAGTAATTTTACGCTTTCTATTTTTGGAAATAGCTCCCCGAATAACGTGGGCAAATTGCAAATAAAACCCCATCTCCCGTCCTATTTGTTGTTGATTGCTATTTAGAGATTAAAAATAGACTTGCATATTAAAATTATGGAAAACAGGCAGTACAAGATCCTAGCGTTCAATGTTGCTTGGTGTGAACTGTCGCCAATCTGGCTAACGGTCGTAGGGCAAACGGTGATTTTACGATCTCTATTCTATTTTTGGAAGAAAGCCCAGCGAGTAGTCGGGCAAATGCAGTAAATTACAAATAAAACCTTTTAATCTTCTCTACTGTTTGTCGTTGATTACTACTTATAGACTTGCATATTTAAGTTATGGAAAACAGGTATGACAAAATCAATTCCTCAAGTTTTGAATGCCGCATGAACTGTCGCCAATCTGACTAAAGACCCATAGTTTCATAGTTAAAAATATGAATGCATCTCATCATGTCCAGTAGATATTTAAATAAATTTATTTTAATTGCACTTACATGTTGAGCATGATTTTGCATATACGCTGCTCGTTATTTCACGCTTCGTCCCCTGCCGGACGCTGTTGGCCTTCTGCAGCTGCCAAGGCCACACCAAGCTGATTTGCAACTTCGAGGTGCTGGAAAAACAACAATCCTCAAGATGTAAAATGACATTTCAACTTCTTGTGGAGCATTCTAAATGCAGTCAAGTGCATTCAATGATGGTCCAGCGTAGGGCAGCCAGATTTGTTAAGGGCAGTTATCAACAATCCGCGAGTGTGACAGAAATTCTCCACTCTCTAAATTGGGACACGTTAAGGTCAAGCTGCAAAACGTTAGCTATGGGGTTATTCAAACGTTCTAGTCTTTCTCTTAATTCACATCTTGTTTCCCATATATTTACGTGTAACGACCACTATAGGAGTAGACATAATCACACAAATCCTTTGACCGAGCTTCGTGCCAAGATGGATGCTTACTATTGGTCCTTCTTTTTGCATGCGATTAGACGATGAAATTACAATATTTCTTAAAAGAATCAGAATTTTTATAGAGAATAACCAAAAAAATAGTTTGTTTTTATAGAGAATTTTTCTGATTAACATCAAATCACTGACGCAGAGAGGAAATTCAAGCATGAACTGGTGTCTAATACTAATTTCAAACATAATTCTTAATTGTTTCACTTGATGCGGGAACATCTAATTCACATTGAGGGCTATCTCGAATAAGATTTTGTATTTTGGAGAAGTCAGGCTGCTCTATTCCCTGAGGGAAAAGTTTGAATTCTACCAATTTTCAATATTTGACGACACGTGTATTTAACTTCCTATTACTCAATCTTTGTTGCCGATTAGAAATAAAAGTCGACAAACCTCTTGATCAACATTGCCATGTGCAGTTTGACTGAACCTTGCCATCCGAAATTCGTACGCTGTTAACTGCTGAGAACTCTGTGAAAACTCTTTTCGATTGTACAAGAAGATGGCGTAGTTTAAGCAGACGATGGGATCAGTTCTAACGTAAGAAATTCAGAATAAGATGTTGAGTGGAGAAAATACTGTACTAACAACAGGCCCAAGCTTGTCATTCTCTAATCAAAGCATATTACGATATTGAAGGAGACGAAAATGTACGGATTAATCTTACTTGTTAAGTTCGTTTGCCTGTTCATAAGCCAAACGGGCATTGTCAGCGTCATCAAGGTGGGTGAGAGCCACTGAAACGAAAAGACATATATCTGAGATGCTCAAACAGATGAGGATACATTTCTAACTATAGCAGATCATTTTTTACCTGCTAGCAACATAAACATTTCTCCAAATGTAGGCTTAATGTTGATAGCAGCGCTTAAGAAATGAAAGGCTGATGCATACTGCTGCATGGTAAGATGCACGAGGCCTAAATTGTACAAGATTTTCCATTCCAGTGGTGCGAGGTACAAGGACCTCTTAAGACAGCTGATCGCCTAAAAAAATAATGTAACAAATCAAGACTAAAGTATCAATAGAGAGATGGACTCCCAAGGACTAATAAGGTATCATTTTCCCCCGGTTTTATTTGCGGCAAATCTGAAATTCCATGTTCCTTACCGTAACATATTTCTTCCGTCCAAAGAAGCACATTCCGATGTTGTTCCACAGAGGAGCACTATCCGGCGACAATGCCACGGCATTACGGTACTTGGAAAGCGCCACGTCAAAATCGTTATTTCTCTGCATGATTGTACCCGCCGCGAGCAGTGCTTCTCTGTTCGTCAGATCAAAAGTGAGCGCTGTACCGACATGCTCGAACGCTTTGGCATGGTTTCCAGAGGACAAAAACAGCAGTCCCAAGGCAGTGTGCACTTGGGAGCTGTCCGCAAAGTAACTATTTAGAAAAATTAAACAAAAATGAGTCCTCTCGATTCTATGTTGTTGGAGATTAAAAAAAAATAATAACAAATAGAACATTTGACAACTTGTCGCATGTGTACGGTACCTACTCAAGAGCTCGTCGGTATACGTCAGTGGCCGAAGCAAGGTCCTTTTGCTGCTCGCAGGTACGACCGAGTTTGAGAAATGTTTCTTCCCGTTTGCTAAGTTGAAGTGCCTGTCGAAAGCGTTCTTTGGCCTGCAAGTGTCAATTTGGAGAAAAACTGAACAATGTAATTTTACCAGAAGAGATAATATACCAAGTGCCGTCCTTTACTTTTTGTAAATACCTTTTCAAAATTACCTATACTTTGATAGCACTCTCCCAAATTATGCCAAATTTCCTAAAAGGACAGAACAAAAAGTTCTACTTCTAAGAGTTTATAAAAAAACAAGTTCTTCTCAGTTACATAAAAGGTCCGCCTACCCAATCCTTTGGCTTCAACAAAGCCGCCTCTTCATACACTTCGATGGCTGAATTGTGCCGGCCTAAAAGGTAACTAAAAAGTGGATATAATAAGACAAAAATTTATGAAAATGATTTACGAGAGGAAATTTCAATATTTTCTATCAAATGAATTCTAACCCTGTATTCAATTTTGGGTTTTATTTGGAACCCACTAATTTTAAAACATTTTCACGAATCTAAGGATTAAATTTCAGAAAACTTAACAAGTTTACACTTACAGTGATCTTGCTACTTGTTTGACGTTATCAAGATTATTGCTGTTCAACACCATGCATGTTTGAAACATCTCTAACGAATCCTGAAGCTTTCCATCTTGCCTCATTATCAGTCCTTATAGTAAAAAAAAATGAAATTAAGTTGCTGGTTTACGTTTCAAATATCATGCAAATTGAGAAAACTTGCCTTGGATGTACAAGGCATATTCGCACATGCCCTGAGTCTCATTCAGCTGCAAGTCGATCAGCTGTTTGCACTTGTCGTACTCATGGCGAAGGAAATGTAAATGAATTAGCCAGTTGCGCCGTTCAATCTGCGGAATTTCAGGAGCTAAATGTTACAAAAATTTATTTGAATCAAGAGCTTTAAGCATTTTTTATAATTCGGAGTCAATCGCTGCATGAGCTGCATAAGTTATTTTATTCACTTATTAATTAAATTTCATAACTTGGATTATCTCAATAGTTATAATTAGCCAGAAAAAAAAAAGATCAACTATAAGATTTCAACAGTATAAATTTTTACATACTCTTTTTAATCCTAGGTGCTGTAGACGCGGCAGAGCGAATTGAAATAGCATCTCCTCCAGAAGCTCGGCGGCCTTTCCGCTCTTTTAAATTCGAGGTTGACGAATTTTGATTTACACTGGCTTGAGCTTTTCCCTGCGCAATTTAATTACAATTTAGTTAATGACACTTGTTTTTCTGTATGAGTTAGGAGTTATCATAGTTAGTAAACAAGCTTCAACACCAAAATTTAAATAATTTAAAAAACACTAACATCGTTCTGCCTGACACATATTGTTTTCTCACTTTCTTCATCTTGTTTTAAAGCTACACAATCCAGACAGCAATTGCAAAATTATTGCAGGTTAAAATTCATATAGAAATTCCAAATGAGGTGTAGCTTTTCATTTCTTTGCGCTAGATGGCGCCGAATACAGCGACCATTATTTTTAAAGACCGCGGGTAATATACGTATAGGCTATTTTGTCAGTATTTATGAATCAGTTAAATGTGACAGATGCATGATTTTGCTAAATTATTAAAAAATTGGTTCTTATAATATTTACTTACCGATTGATCCCCGTACATGTCAACTTATTCCATTGCCTGATACAAAACAAAACGAACCAACTAAACAGTTGCCATAGCTACTGCCTCAAATATACGGTGGCTCATAAAGACAAACGAATTATACAATTTAGGTCTAAAAAAAGCAAAATTCTTCATTTAAAGTCATCTTCCATTTCTAACCGATTTTATAATCGAAATTATTAATAAAATATCGCTGCAGTAAAGTTAACTTAAATTTAAAAGTCCTGTATTACAACATGCCTTATGAGCCACCGTACAATATTCAGATTATGCGGAGGAGGAGATGGCTGTCAAGAACGGGGAGTTGGATAAGTTATTTTACGACAAGATTAATTCCCTGAAGCTTAAATTGGTTAACAATTTAAAAAATAATGGTGTGACATTTAGAATAACATCGCAAGTTGTCTAGATTGTGATTTTTTTCCATTAACATTGACGAATTGTTTTGTCCAGGGAACTGTCGGGATTTGCTTGAAATACATGAGCAGCTGGTGTCAACTCCAATCGAAAGCCTGGAAAGAACCATAACTTTGTATAAAAAATACGAAAAGGTGAGAAAAAAAGCCTACGAAGTCTTCTTTTGCTAAAATATACCCGTTTTTAAACAATCTGCGTGTGTGTTTCTTGAAGCTCATATTAGATCAGACATATCAACAAGAAAACCAGTTAGTGAATGATGATTTCCAGAGTGAGAATTGTGTTGACCAGATCGTTGCAATATTAGGTGATTTTGGTGCTATTTTCCCAATTTATCAGAAAATATAATCCACCCGGATGAACCACGTGATATTAGTAAAAGATGCATTAATAAAACTCGCTTGTTTAAAAAAAAATAATTGCAGATATCCTTGGTGACGTCGAATCACTATGCCAATATTTCACGACTAGCGTAAGTGGAACTTTTAAAAATATGGTACGTGATATGCGCAATCAGGGACCGGAATGAGAACAAGTTTTCACTATTTAACATTTAGTTTGTGAATGTGCCTAATAATTCAGAAACGAGCAAATGCTTGCTATGGCGGAAGGGAGCTCTGTTATACATGTACTGCGCAACGATTTATGCAGATCCGCAACGGTTGACACACCTCGTTGAACAGCCGCACTTCTCCCAGGTGACGCATACTCTAAAGGGTCCTTAAAATATTTTGCGAAATTTGTAAAATATATCAGTCATGTCATCACATTTTTCCAACTTAGTTTCTTGTGGATGGGTCCAACTACTTGAAAAGTATGTTATACTTTTCGGCATCAGCAACTAGTGAAAGTGTCACATGCAACAGCGCAGATACCCTCATGCTGCTTGGGAACGGTGGGCATTTTGTCGTGTTAAAATTTAAATCCCCATGTTTTGAGTTATCTTTGTGCTAATCATGTGTTTTCAAAGGCATCCGTGACAGCACAGACATGTTGGCACTTATGTACGCTGCAGAGATGTTTTATTGGCACGCAACCTTACCTGAGCGGACTTCCACCTCGCATGTTGGAGATTCCAATTCTTCGAGAGACTTAGCCATCCAGTTTCTGAAGAGGTACATCCATCTGGTGAACGAGCCGGTTTTTAGGCAGAACTGGTCGTGCGATCGGGCCAAGGAACTGCTGCATCAATTAACAAATGAAAGTCCACAGTGAAGAATTGATGTAGAAAACTTGATATAGCACCACATCTTACGACCAATATGTATTTTCTAGCAAATAAACTTTTATTCACTATGTCGAAAAGGTAAATGTTGAAACAGTTGTTAATAACTAAATGAAATACTTAACACGTTTTACGCAAGACTGTTTTTAAATTTGAGGTGATTTTTAATAGAAAAATAAATTGAATACGTCTTACGCAATTAGTGCTCAAGTGTTTGATCAACTGGAAGTTCCTGTATAAGATTCTGTAAGAACAATGCACACATTTGGTAAAAAGTTGCATGAACTTGTTGTGGAGTAGGTTTAGGGGCCCAAAGATAACTAAGGCCATAACTTGGAATAGAATAAAATAGAAAAGTTGAAGCTCACCATTTGATAAAGTGTTTTTCTAATGTGGTGTGCAATATTTTCCTCGTCATAATCACCCAAGCGCTCTGGTTTTAAGAATTCCTTTTCGAGCATTGCCATGTGCTCCTTAGGCAACCAACTAGAAATTAAATCGCAAAAGAAATATTTAGAAAGAAAAGTGATTATTTAACTTCAACAACTCGTGTAAAATGTACTCTAGCATTAAAGAGAACGTTGATAAACAATTAAATGTTAATTTTTGCATTATGTTGTCATTTATAAAAGCAGTAACCTAATTGCTAAAAGGGCAATAATTCACCTTTCAATATTCATGTGTAGTAATTTGCTCAACATTTCTTTTTCAAACTTTTCATTGCTTTTTTTGTGTTCGCCTCGATAGCGAATGGATCTCCTATGCACAGCACAACCCTAGAAGATTAATTCAGAAAAGTAAGCAAACATTTATTAAAATAGATGCCAATTTATGTATAAGATTACGTACCTGAGCACATTCTTGCAATTCTAAACTCAAGACGAAGCGCTCAAGTTCCTTGCCGATTAATTTGCAGAACTTCTGATACGAGTTCTCGATGAGAACGGGATGATTTGTGTCTTCAGATTCCACGACCATTTTCAGTTCTTCCCAAGCATTCTGTAAATGCAGGTTAGCTAATTAAATTGATGTTGCTGCTTAACATTTTCATAATGTTTAAGGAGTCAGTATATTTCATCATTAATTAATTAATTATTTTGGACATAATTTTGGCCAGAATAAAAGTTTGAAATGCACCTTACTGTTATTATTTTTAACAATTAAGCATGTCAGTTTTACTAAAACTGATTTTTAAAAAGTGCATACACAGTACATATCATGAAGCACTGGTCTTAACTTAAGCAACACCTTAAGAATATGATGACTCCTTAAACAAATGTTTGGAGTTCCAGAATTACTAACCGCATTAATGTTTATGTCAAGCTCTGCAAATTCATAGACGTTTTTTGCCAATGCAAAATTGCCATTCCTGCAGCACACAAACACGGACTGAAATTTCATTTCTAAATTTCATTTACATGTTCTGAGCCTCCTGAAAACCACTTTAAAGAGCAGATATGTGAGCAATTTTAAGACAGTAATTCTGATTCGTACTTGCTGCAATATTTTCAGCTGCAAAGCTTCCAAGTTTTTTTTCCTCTCAGGAAACGTCTGCACAAGTCGTCTAAATATCCGGAATGCAGATTCCAGTACAGTGCTCGAGGATGACACTGCAGTAGGACTGGGATTGTACTGAAACAAGTAATGACGCTCGCCATCCATCAACCGGGTCAAAAAAAGCAGGAGTTGAACTTTGAGCTCTACCGCGAGTGTAATCTTTGGTTTTTCAGATAGATAGTTCCTAATAGCTATTAAAAATCAACAGAAAAATCAACTATAAATCACAGATATTGAAAATATAGTGCTTTTAAATCATAAAGTAATTCACACCAAAAAAATTATGTGTAAACAAATGAAATAGGAATTTAGGCGTTTAGGTCGTAGATGAAACAGGCCATAAGGACAGGTGGATAATTGGGGCTATGGTCATTAGCGCATGTGACAATTGGTACTTGATGAAGGTTAATCAGCCGAAACGATGTGCAGATATACAGAATAAAAACTTGGGCGTGAAAAAAGGAATCTCGCTTAAATCATAATTAAATGTATAGGAATTCCATATTCGAATTTCCCTCCAAGTCGATCGAACCCTTGAAGGAATCCTGCGAAGTTTGTTTATTTATTTACGGGAGATTTTTTTACTATCTTCCAGAGTCCAGACCACAGACTGCATGTATCAGTACCATTTTTTCGCCCAAGTATTTATTTGATAATATGAGAGACACATATTTAACTACGGTGGTTTTATATCCACTAACTATCTGTCAATCAACCGGAATCGACATCGGTGAAAATGTGACTGTATTCTTACCCGTCTCGATGGTGATGATATCAAGATCGGCTTCGGCCCCATTCAACTTAAATTTGTTCCACGCATCTTGAAGAACACAGTCCAATTTTGGCAAAACTTTGACATTTTGGCCACCTAACAAACTGCCAAACGCAAATCCTAGCGTCGTCATTTTGGCGTCTGAATGAAATGGTGCGTTCGAAAAACTAGAAATCACACGTGTCTAGTCGTCTGCTCTTTTAGGCAGTCGTCAAAACTTACTCACGATTTGAGATTTTATTTTTATAGTTAATTATCCAGCATGTGTTCAGTGAAGTAATCTGTCGTTTCAGTAGGTGGCGTGTAGCCTTGGCGTCGATGGAATGTCATAGGAGGAAACCTAACTATTCTTAATTCCACGTTAATTACGAACAGCTGAGCTATGGATGTCACCAATGTCTTCAAAGCCTGTGTGAAGACTGCAAAGACGAGAAAGAGGGCTCTTGGTGAGATAGTGCAGAACAATATTTTACCTAAGGCAGCCAAAAAATGCGGCTTCAGTACAAAAGCAAAAGATATAGTAAGAATTAACGCATTATCCTAACAATTAAATGTGATCCAACTATAAGCCCATCCATGATCCATATTGACCCTTGTGTTGCTCTTTCGCAGGTCAGCAGCATATCCAAGTTGCGAGACTTTATCATGGAGCACCGCAAGGCATACATCAACGTGGAGTTAGTATTCAAGTGACTTTCGAGCAATTTTCACTAAAAACTTGTCATTGATACATGTGTTGACTTTGCACAGGCACCTGTCGGACTCATCAGGAATGCGGGACATTGAGAGGGACCAAATAGATGCGGATGCTCAGACAGTCATGAAGACTTGCTCGCAAGTTCTCAGAGAATTTAAGCAAGGCGGTACGAATTGATCATATACGACCTTCCTCTACTAAATAGCCTCGACATATCATTGTCGAGTGATCTTTATGTAGAAAGGTGTTGGTTTTCGTTATCTAGTGCAGTGTTTTTCATACTTTCTCAGACCACAGACACTAAACTAGACACATAAAAGTTTAATAAGAGGTTTTCTATGATTTCTCAAAAGAGAGTTTGAGCCAGCCAACGCCTTAACGTTAACGTGGGGAAGGGAGGAGCCACGTATTTAACTATCCCATTAATTAACTGTACGTTATGCGCACTCATGACATTCATTTAGTTCATTGGGTAGTTAAGACCGTGGCTCCTCCCTTCCCCACGTTAACGTTAAGGTTAACGTTAAAGCGTTGGCTGGCTAAAACTCTCTAATGACATAAACAAAAATGACGTTTGGAATAAATTAATTTGCTGTATGAGGACAATTGCTACTAGAGAGTTCGAGTCAGCCAACGTTAACGGTAACGATAACGAGAAGCAGCGCTGGTGGCCCGGAATGGCATTGGAATGCCATGCTTCGCATAGGGTAGTCCTTGACATTCCGGGGCTTCCCGCGCTGTTTCTCGTTATCGTTTCGTTAACGTTGGATGGCTCAAACTCTCTAATTTTTATATTTACAATTAATATAGAGAAGTTAAATTTTTGATCCTCACACAAACTTCCATGACATACCTCTAGATCCTTCACAGCGCAATAATGTGCCATGACACTGGTTGAAAAACACTGATCTAGTGACTTGCTTATTCGAAATTTGCTTGAATGTCGCTATTTGCTCTTTTAAAGTATTGCAGGAGACCTGCACTTCTCAGCAACGGGAACACAGAGAGGCTGTTTTGCGGCTAATTGAGGAGTATCTCAAAGGTAACTATCATCGATTTCGATGAAGTTTGATATATTGACAGTTTGTAAAAGCAAATCGGTTTTCATTTTTAGTCATCTGTCAAACGCACAGCGAGCAGAGGGCCATCAGGATTAAACGTGCAATTGATAAACAGAAAATGTAGGTGTAGAGTACTGATCGACAAACTGTTTCTAATGCTCGCCTTGTTTTTTTTTTCAAACCCATTGACAGTAACTACGTTCTATTTTGCAGGCTTCGGCTGGAGACCGGCCAAAGGAACGTGAAAGCTGCAGCGGACGGCGTTGTCGATAACGAAAAACCTCTCGGTATATAAAGTGAACAATAAGCTTACCTGATTCTAGGTTAGTCTTTCATGTATCCTGATGCATTTCAGGGGAAAACGACCAACCACAGTCGCGATCTGTTGACCAATTTTCCATGGATGACGATGACTTTGATGCACCGACCGCCGAAGAAATTCAGATGGTAAGAGCAGTTTAAACTACATCATCAGAGCATCGGTTTTCTGTATGATGATCTCGTACTGATGCTAATATGGCTTGCACATATTTCTTCAGTTCGAGCAGGAAAATCAGAGGCTGTACGATGAGCTAAGCACGGTGGCCGACGAAGTCAGGTAAGTTTTTCTAAATTGCCTGCTGGTATCAATAACGGGCCATTCCTAAAGTTGACAATGGTACTGCAGGCTCATCGAAGGACAGGTCATGGAGATCTCGAAACTTCAGGACATCTTTACTTCCAAAGTCTTGCAGCAGGTGCGTAGGCATCAAAAGCTTCTATGCCAATTATCTTTATTTATATGGAATAAACTTATGGTGGTTAATTTACGTTCATCGATAATAGGACCAGGACATGGACAGGGTTACAGACACAGTAATCCACACAACGGAGAATATAAAGACTGCCAACGAAGACATTCGCGAGGCCATGAAGAAAAACGCCAGTTTTCGTGCCTGGTTACTATTTTTTCTTATTGTGATGGCGTTCTCTCTTTTGTTTTTGGACTGGTATAATCCTTGATTGACGTACCCATCTGACTTTGTATTTATGGGACGAAAATTAAAGCAAATCTATTGTCTACAAACAATTTTGAATTCTATTTATTTCATTGTTCATTCAAATTTTATATCTACGTGTTAATTCAAGCAGTGATGGGACAAAAGGGAATTCGTTTAAAAGAGGAATTTAAGCAAAACTACCTTTGTTAATTTTCGGGTTTTTAACCCTTTGGAAGATATTACTCTCCAATGACTCCCATTTTCAAAATGATGTTCCCATATAGTGCTGTCTCCCTGAAAAATAAAATTTGTTCAATTACAAATTCATTCATTTATTAATACATGTGTGTTTATATGTACAAAAAAATTTCTAAATTAAATGAAGGGTAATTTAAGGGTCCTTTTGCTATATGGTTATCAGGGATTGATTGATTTTTTTAATGCTGGTGTAACACATTCATTGTGGTATATTTGCTTTTATCTGCCATGTTCACAAATTGCGTATGTACTTTTATATCAATGTTGAGTCCTTTTTCAAGTAATTTGGAAGATTAAAACAGAAAATCTTAATAGTTCAGTAAAGGTTAAAAATTGGTATGCAAAGCAGACAGCCATTTTCTATAGAAACTAAATGATAAAAATATAGTGATGTTCCTTTAATGACGTCTTCGTGGGATTTAATAATGAGTCCATGCATGGGTTGCATACAAACATCAATAAAAAACCAAAGGATATATGTTAAGCATTGATTGAATTTATCATTTTTTTATCACTAAAGCTACCTTATTTTTTAAATATATTTTGCATTAGTTCCGATAGCCATCCAGAGATGGCACTGCATGCTACTGTCCACAATGTCATCTCCGGCCAATAAAACCAAAATTAACACAAACAAAGTGCTAAAAAAGGGTAGTCCATTACAACGCTCCTTTTGAAGTTTTATATATATATATCTTTCATCATTTACCACTCTCATCAACGAACCTGTCTTTTTAATTTAACATTAAGCATGCATTCCATCATCGATATTTGATTAAATGATCAACATACCCCGTATGGACCACTGCAAATGCCTCTTTGGCCCGTTTATAGAAACTGTATCGCTCCACTTTCTCGGGATCAATCTGTTTTCCTTCAGCATCCCTAATGATATGTCCATATGTCTCCCACACTTTGGGCGTCTCCATCCCTCTGGCTTTGTCATCAGGGACCAGATCCATAACCGCTACCTGCAAACAAGAGGCCACATTTTTAATAATTCAGAAATTTCTCTGGAGATTGGTATAGAATTCATATCGACAAATATTCTTCTTTAATTTCATGATAACAATAACGCCTAGATACTTTTCTTAATGTATTTCTAGTCATGTTTGTGTCAACTAATAAATTTGCGGAACATCTAACGGAATGACAAGATGTCAGTTGGCATAATAAAGTAGTCCGAGACACATTTTAGACATCTGGGTCTATAGTTTTATGCAATAGTATACAATAGATACTAAATGTAAATACAGATTATTATAATTGAATTTCTAAATAAATGATGGAAATGTTTAAGGAAGCCCATTGACAGGGGCAAGATGACACTCTGGCCAGTCCACCACTGCTAGCGATTAAGTCATGTGATGTCGACCGTGACGGGCTCTACATAAGGTCCATAAGGACCATAACCACATGGAAAACAGGGAGAACAAACAGGTACTCAAGTAAACAGCCCTACAATGTGGCTCCCTCCCCCCAGCGTTGCTTTGCCATTGACATTTACCGGCGATTTCACATAGGTGTCCAGTGGCATGAGCTTCAAGATGGCCTCCAGCAAAGCAGGGATTCCATGACCTCCACGAGAAAAAAAAAAGTGAGAGTTAATTGAGAAGGAAAGAACAACCTAAACCAATTTACTCGCAAGGTTCCCAAACCATACGCGATTCCTGACCGCGCCTGCTGGAAAAAAAAATTAATTCGCAACAAGGTAACAGGTAACCGACTTCCACTTTCCCTCAGGTAGCAAAAACGGAAAAAAAATGCTCGTAAATCCTTCCATGGGATGAGAGAAAATAACGAGCGGTCTTTGCTGGGTCCAACCTCGGCTGGACACTGCAAATGACCCATAAACTCACCCCAGAAGTGAAAGTGAAAAGCTAAAGTTGGGGGGAAAGTGGAAGCTCGTGGGCAACATTCATCGAAAACAACCTCACCGATTTTCGCCAAAATACTTACCATCGGCCCGGAGTTCTTTGGGCCCACACCGACACACGCTACTGGTGGGAAAGTTGGCATCGGCCAAAACTGAAAATAATAATAAAAACAATCCAAATTAACGAAGGAAAGGCTGCAATTGAGGTATTTTACGGTATTTTAATTGTAGCGCCATCTATGGTAAACTAGTTGCAACTGAATATAGAATATCAAAATGACGCATAAATTAGCTGTATATATTTAGTTCTGATTTTGCATGAAGATTACTATTCAAAAAAATATAGGTATTCAAAAATCGTGTAAAAACAGGTGGAATATGGAATGGGTTGGTTCAATAATCTCAAAGCACAATATACTGATTTTTAAAAGTAAAAGTTTGTTTTTATGTGCATTAATATAGTGTATTTCTATGAAATAAACCTATAAATAAAATTATAAATATACTAAAACAATTCAGACTTTAAAAAGGAAAAAAATTACAAATTCAGGAACAAAATAAAGTTGACTTTTGAGAAAAAGCAAAATGTGGTGCATTATGAAAAATAAGGTCATTAGGACCTAGTAAATAAATACAATTTTGCAAAATTAATTTCCCAATACTTTATATTAACATAGTTACATACATCATTAACGAAACTTGAATTTTTTAGGCGATTCATCATGTTCTTAAAGCATTATTCATGACAAAAGTTGTACCAATGCCGTGTTTAATGAATATATATACAAAATAAAACAGCAATAGTTTGGGGGCAAAATAAGAAATGACCATATTTCTGGGCCACTTCAAAAACTCGACTTTACGTGCCTTATAATATTTCAAAATAAGCGTTTTCAAAGAAAAAAAGCATTGTGTTCTTTTGCTATCTGTTGGTAACAACGAAAGTTGAAGTTCAAAATCATCGAAGGGGCAAACCCACCAAAACTAATCATCGTGATTTAGGTATAAAAAAAACAGAAGAAACCCTTCTGCGTTCAATACCTGTATTAACCTTGAAAACTTCAAAAGAGAAAGCATTGGGGAGAAAATTCAAATTCGCTAAAGATACCATAGCTGTCCAGCCCCTCCTGCAGGATTACAGAAACCATGAAACGGAAAATTCCATCGGAATCTTCGATGATGGAGCCCCATAAAAAAACTGCAAGTGGTGATGTTTTTAAATGTTTCCTTCCATTCTCTACATCGATATCGTGTTAGTTCCATCATATTTTCATTCACACCACTTAGATATTTCGTTTGAAGGTGTCTATGATGAAGGCTTGATGATATATCTGGCACTTCTAAACACTGTCTGAAAACGAGCAGAGATTGTTTTGATGCACATCAGGACATGTACGTATACGTTGAAGCTTCAACAAAGACAGAATGGCAAAATGGACATTCAATTCAATTCAATACTAGCTATACTAGCAGTATGAGAATGTCACGTGGCATAGGCAGGTAAAAGTACATGTACATATATCCAAGATGAAATGGAACCTTCAAGGACACCCAATATCATCGTCAAATTGGAGTTGTGTCAGCTTAGGGCTAGTTATAGTACTATAGTATAAGCAGCTTCTATATAATAGACATAATTAATAAAAGATATGTCCAGAGTTTACACATTCATTTTTTAAACTAACATGTTTAGTTTCCAAGATTATGACATGTAAAAAATGTTTGAAACATGCAACAAATGCACGTAAACGTTTTTTCATGGATATTTTTAGCATTTGAAAGGGTAACAAAATGTGTATTTTTGATGCAAAACCAACGCTTTTTTTTAAAAAGTTATCCAATCCTTTGAGAAAAATTTAAGTTATTGTGAAAATTTGTGAAGGTTTTTATATACAATACTGAATCTCCACTAATGCATCGCAAACGATTTTTCAACTTAGTTGATTCCTTTTGGGAAAGTGTTGTAGTTTTATGCGCAACGTTTTCACGAAATTCGCCTACGACTGCATTAGTAAGACAAAAACTACTGTTCCCAGGGGGTAAAATCATCGTTTTCTCAAAGTGGTATTGGCTGGAAAGTTTTCTCTTTTGCCATTACTCTACTGAACTACATGTATATGTCAAAATGCCAAAAGTTACGCAGAAAAATGCGAACATTTAAGCAGTTCTTCGAAGTAACTAGCTCGTTATAACGCGATAATGTGGTAAGGAAGCAGAAAAAGGTCCGCAGCGCCTCCTAGTGTTGCAGCTTCCAGGTACCATAAAATAAAATTAGCTTCTTGGCTGGTGACCTTTAACAGGTAATCAGCACCGGGTTGATCTTCAACTCACATTTTCAAAAAGAAAAAAAAATAAGAAAAAAAATGAGTATTTTCAGAAAAACGTCGAATTTTAACAAATTACTCGCTCCAAATATATATTTTTAGGGGTGGAAGATCGTAAAAACGGACAGTGAGAGGTGAAATGGCCTTTTAACGACTGACCACTTCCTAAAAGCGAAAGCTTGCCCTGGTCGAAAGGGAAAGTAGCAAACGCTGGGGATAAATAATACTTCAATAAACATTTAAGACTTTTTGACTTATGGTCAGCGTGCTTTCAAGGTTGCAACAACACCATTTTCCCCCGTTGACCCTTACGTAACAGAATGCGTGTTATTTGGTTTTTACTCGCCTTTTCGAGGGGGTAACCTGTTAAGGAAAAACTGACCATTTAACAGTTTTTCCACGGAAATTATCCCATTAAAAGCGACCAGGTAAAAATCCCATCACCATCATTTCTGACCTCTGCCATGGTCAAGCTCGGCCCCACGCACCGTGGTCATCTATATTCTGCTCCTGCAGCGCCCTCCTTATTTTTGACCGAGCTTGTTGTTGGTGAGGGCCACCTTATACCTTCTGTGCCCCAGTCCCAGTGATTTATTCAATTATTTCTTTGCATTCACTTGCCCCATTTCGTTCACCTTCCATTTTCACAAGTCCATGGGCCTCTATAATCTTAAAATATTGAAATGGTATCCCGATTATGTTGCACACCATAGCCTACATTCTAGGAAAAAGTACCTAAATAATCATTACTTTTCCGTGAGGTTAACATCTGAAATGTTGTTGATTTTTAAATGTTTGCAAAACATGTCCATATCTTCACTCAGAAATGGCGAAAATTACTGTTCTAATTTAGTTATTTCTCCGCATGTCCTTGACAGGTGAGTCTATATCACATTCTATAAATCCATTTTTGGAATCAATAAAAATGCCTTAGAAATAGTTCATCCATTTACTAAAGTGGAGTCTCTTAGCATCACACATCTTTCAATTATATAAGCTGCACTTCACAAACCTTAACTATACAAACCTGGTTAGCAGAATAAGTTAAATTTGCTCACCGCAAGTGAGCTTGGGGCATGCGATGAACACACATTTACAGAAAATCATGCAGGTTTGCAAAGTATGGACATGGATTTGGAATGGTCTACCTATGAATTCCAATATGTAGCCAAATCACAAATGCACGTTCAAAAAATGAGCCAATATGCATATATCATCATGCCAGCTTAACCCATTACAATCAATGTGCTGCTTCAAGGTGTTGTAAATGTGACAAATTATGTTCTCTATAACCTAATTACTAATTAGAATTCTGTTTAAGCACATGCAACCTTTTGCAACTTTAGAAAATCTTCACGTGCTTTAATAAATGTATCAAGCGGCCATTTTTATTCGAGTAGCACGTTTAGCATCAATCCGTGTATAAGTTGCTATACCCATTTTGTGTTTCATTGCGTGATTTTGGTTGTTTTCCAAACGCTACAAATGATCACCAACCATTGGTTGCTAACGTTTTGCCTTTGGGAAACAATGGTAGTAATTTAGACACACAACCACTAAGATAAAAGGGTGTTGAAGTTATGTTAACCCCATATGCTAAAGGTTCATAAGCCACCAGGGGGTACTCACCTGTAATAAAGCTAATACAATGCATTAATTAACATCAACTCTTTGCCTAAAACACTGCATATATTAGGTATTAATTCACGCGCATATAGAAGATATAACTGATGCGAAATTACGGAAGGAAAAAACTTTTATAGCAGTAATAGAAGCTTTCATTTCTGGAAGGCAAGATGGCCGCCAAAGTGAGTTCGGCGCCTATGGAGTCAATGCGTTATTTTGTTTCGTAACATTTTGAGAAATCAGAAATATTGTTGCTTTCACACACAACAAAACATGAATGAAGCAGTCATTATTAACAATTAAGTTGCAGAGTTAATAGATGACAAACTTGCACAGTTGCACGACAATTTTATGTTTGGGATGCTTTTCATTTAAGATATTTTGCTAACAAATGCATGTTTTTCAAAGCCCGAAATTGGCGGGACAAGCAGAAAACCATTCTCCACCCCCTGTTTATCGTTTCAAGACCAAGGCCAGCGCTGTTTTTCAAAAAAACAGTTTTTCTCCCCAAAAATCGGTTTCGACGTTATGTAGGTGTGCCGAGAAGCAGCGCCCCCTATCGCAATTCCAGACAACGTGTCCCAGGGGGAGGGAAGCGCCCCCTGACCCGGGTTCCTCCCCTGCCGTATCAATTTCCGAATTCCTCGGCCGAATTAAGCAGACGCGCGTCACCTTTGATAACCTTTCGAATTACCCGGGTCTCCCTTTTCCCCCCCAGCCCAGGGCCCGATACCTGTCACACACCCTGCTCACCCAGGTGCACCGAATTGCGCACCTGCTTCTCGCAGCCTTAATAACGATAATCAATTGGGGTGCGAGGGAGGCCACCTCGTGGTCCAGTCACGTACCAACAGACCCACATTCGCCTCGTATTGTCCACAAATATTAGATCGACAGGAAAGGCCCACGGCCAGCCGAATACCAAATCGAAAGGGGAAATGCCACACGAAAGGAAAAATGTGGGCCAAATAATGCGCAATTATGACTCACCTGAGCATTAAGCGCCATTAACCGCCTCGGACGCGTCAAAACGGCCATCGAAATGGGTCAAAACACAATTTTCAAGACAAACAAATCGAGGATAAAGCGCCCTATGCGGTTCAAACTGGATCGGAACATGACCAAACAAGTTCTAACATGCAAACCGCGTTTGGAAGCACCGAAGCGCTTTCGAACAAATTTCGATTTGCACGCACCAGTGCTGTCGCTCTAGGGGATTTCACCTCTGCCAGCAAAGCTATGTAGACACACTTAAAAGCTTGTTTCAAAAATGTGAAAAAAATGTCGTTCCACATCCATCTGTTGTTTGAAACTTTCGTAAAGCCAATACCGACAATGCACAAATTGGAAGATCACGTTTTGGGGTTTTTTCACATGATTTTAATAACAAATAAATTCATCTGTCAATTGACTGACATTCCTTTGCCATGAGCAAATGATATTTTTACCCTTTCAATAAATTCTAAAAAACAAAATATACCGGTAATCGTACCATTTTTTGCATTGCCAGTAATGGCTTTAGGGATGCATTAAATATAATATTCTCTAGAGTATAGGATTTTGTCACATACTAGATCGAAAGAACCGACAAGGACAACTTGTCGGCATATGTATAACCTACATAGGCCATCATCATGTGCTTTCCACTTGCCTACACTGTATATAATTGTACGTATGTGTTATCCATCCTCTAGGTTCCTCAATTCTATGAGAAATACTAATCTCATGTTTGAGAATGGGATGAAAGTTCAGGTGTCTCAATCATTGTACAAAGGACAGACAACAAACAAGGTGCAAGTTGTGAGAACCAGTACACTTATGTGATGCATGTACAGTGCATATACTGGACAGGCTATATAAATGTTTAAACTAAATTAATTGTGCAAATAATACATATAATCCTATTTAATATTCAAGTATATAGTACAGTAAAGATAATTTTGTACCATATACTCCGAGTTATGGCCTACTTGCTTCCATGGTATAGGAAGTGATGCGACATGTTAAGGCTCATGCATGCAGCACTGCACACATATTTTTGGAAATGTTTGGGGAAAAGTTTTCCGTCATCCCTCCACCCCCAGTAACCTTGCATTTTAGAACAGTGTTGTCACGACTGGCGGCTCCATTTTGCGTTAATTTTCCCAGAACCAAATCGTGAAAACTACAAATTTTCATAATAAAAGGGGACCATGATGGCGGTCATTTCCTGAGTATGAACCAAAGCAGCGTCCATTGCTTGGCAACGTCCAAACGTCCTTGGTTCATTTTAATGTTTTTCCCATGTCGTCTCGGAGGTCCCCCCCCCCCACGGTGGATCCCTGCTTCTTACGAGTGTCTGCTCATGCTTAACAGACAATTATATTGTATAGTGGGAGGTCAGCTCATAGATTCTCTTTTGTGGGTCACCGTGGCCCACCAGGAGGCAGCTTCCTAGGAATGTTGAACGGTTCCGGCTCCTCCCTCGCTTCCTGCCGACAATTCCAGCAGAGGACACGGCGGGCCTCCCCTTCCGAAACTTCTGTGCTGATGGCGGCCAAGGATCAACCGACGGAAAACAATACATAAGGTAATTGGTGTCTGATAAACGAAATTACTGACATGGGAATTCGGATCAGGAACCGGACTTGTCATGTATCACGAAGTTTGCAACGTCAGAACAATGTCCAAGATAAGCTGAAGAAATGTGGTAATTCCTCTTTTTGGATAGGGCTTGCAGGTAAGGGGATACGAATGAGCCAAGACAATGTAAAAATATACAATGCAACCCAGAGTGGAAAATTATAAGGTATAATGTGCATACATGTAGACAAATAAAGTATATTTTGAAATTCTCTGAATGGAGATATCAGAAATTTCATCCGATCATAATAGAGAGTTTGAGCCAGCCAACGTTAACGAAACTGTAACGGTAACGATAACGATAACGATAACGAGAAATAGCGCGGGAAGCCCAAAATGGCATTGGAATGCCATGCTTCGCATAGGGTAGTCCTTGACATTCTATGGATGGCAGTACCAATTTCTATCAAAACATTGCTTGTGCGTTTCATGAAATTTCGGCCAAAATGTTACCACTTTATCAGGTTTCGGTATTGACTTTTATAAAGCAATGAGAATGAATGAAATGAAATGAATGTCTCTGAAATGAGGTTGGATTCAATGGCGTACTGGTCAGGGTGTCATCTGAAAGCTTGCTGGCCATGTGGGCCCTCCAATATGTTACAATTATGAATTATGTAAAAAACCAAAGATATTTTTAGAAAATTTCATGTATTTCTCACAAAAATGCGATAGCCTTATAGTTGAGGGTGGGTCCCCTATATTTTAGACCCAGTCCACCACTGTTTACTAATCGTGATTGACTTAAAAGCTGTCAAAATTATTCTAGAAATGACGAATTTGTGATTTCAAGACCTTTATTTTGTTTTGGAAGAGAGTCTGGATTAACTACCCAAAATATTTACTATAAACGAAGTGAATTAGACAAATATATGTCCTGAATGATTACATACAAAATAAAATGCTCACTTATAGTATTCAAACGAGTGACTGAAACACCTCACGTATCAATTACCATTATTAACCAATTAATAATAAGTGCAGAAATTAAAAAACCAAAAAAACAATAATATGCAAATTGGATGTTGGGAAAATTGCAAGTTACCAAGCCAAAACTTAAAACACGATAGTCAGCTGCATGCATGTACTTCAAAATGCCACATTGCAACACACGAAAATTGAGGGATTTTCCAACAAGACAGCACTCCAAATATAAAGTGTCCAAAAATTGGTACGAGAACCAGCATATCCTATCTAGCACATTTGGGAAAAGTTAGTATTAGCATGCCAAACAGAACATTTAGATTGGTCAGGGTGAACGAAAATTGGGTTACTTATACCATGATTCATTTGAGAAGGGATGAAATGTGACCATGCAGTTGCAACTTATTTACAAATGGATTTGGCAATCCACACGCAATTTGGCAATGCTACAATTTCTTTTTTAAATTTAATCTGTATTAATAACAGATTAAGTTATTAACTACTTTGGAGCATAGTATAGAAAAAATGACTTAAAGCAAAGATGACTATAGGAATGCCATTCCTATATCACTGACAGCTCAGAACACATTTTAGAACAGAAAAAGCATTATTAAACTACGTTCTAATTATGTATTTCAACGTGCCACCAGATTTATCTTGAAGCATGCATTTATACCGAGATTTTCGGTAATGCTTCACGTAGCTGTGGTCACAGAATGGGATTCGTCCTAGCTGAAAACCGATTTGAATAGAATTTATGAACCCGTGGGAGGGGTGGTAGAGTCTTTATTTTTTAGATTTGAGAGGTAGGGGGTATATATCCTCCATATTCCCCTGGATCCAGCACTGGGGTGCCAAATGCACATTTGCATAAATTCTCTCCGAATCAGTTTTCAGCCACAGGGTGAAATTCCGTGGCCACAGCTATTAGAGAGTTTGAGCCAGTCAACGCCTTAACGTTAACGGCGGGAAAGGAGGAGCCACGGACTGAACTAACTGAACGTTATGCGCACTCATGACATTCAGTTACATAGTTCATTGGGTAGTTCAGTCCGTGGCTCATCCCTTCCCACCGTTAACGTTAAGGCCTTGGCTGGATCAAACTCTCTATTATCCTGAAGCATGTTATGTATCATATTGTGTAGCATCATGTGTACAATCATGTGTATGCATTCAATTTTCTGGTGTGGAAAGTTTCAATATACTATAAATTTGTTACTTGACCAAACCTGAGACCATGTACAATTTACAGTTTCTATACACCATGAAAATACGTGTATTTTAACTAATAAAGCATAATGAAAACTCAGTTATCGGGATAAAGTCGGGGCTAAAACTTTTGAGACAGCATTATTTTGAATATATTGTTAAAATATGTGCATTATTCCTCATTTCGTTTTTTATTGTAACACTATTGCTTTCATCTTATTTTTATATGCGTATTTTAAGTTGTACAGGTCTGTATATAATTATAAATTAAATATGATCCATAACTATCACAAGTGACTAAACTTTTGCAACACTGTATACATAAGTACACGTTTGTTGAAGCACTTAATAGTCGAAACATCATTAGAAAAACAACACAGATCTATTCTACGTGCACAAAAACTACAAAACTGGAACAAAAAACAATAATCATTCCATTGTTATTTCTAGTCGTTATAAAAAGTGTCTGAAAACTGCTCAACGGCGGCCATTTTCTCCATTAAAACTCAAAGACCGCTTTACCGGGTCAGGTCTCGACCATTTACCACATTTAACGCCGCGTTAATTCCACATAAAAAATCACTACACGACTGCATCACAGCTCGAGAATATCAACAAGTTGGCCCACAACGACAGTTCCCTTTTTCGGTATACATGTTCTCTTTTTCTGCCCAGTGTCTGTTGCCATGCTGTATTTAACCACGCCTTTTCACCCTTTTCCTCCCTCGCCATAAGACAAAAAGTGCCCTGGGTCTATTTTAGGGACAAAAGGCCAGCATTTAGGTCTGGGGAGATACAGGTACCGAAATATACGATCTTTAATGGCTTCGGTTAATTACGGCGGCCTTAAGTGACCAATCGGAGGAGGCCCTTGGCGGACACCCGCCTTATTTATGGCACAGGTGTCAAGAGCGCGACCCCAGCGCCATTTGTATTTGTTTGCGTCTGTGCAAATCTCCGGTCGCATTTTTAAATATCGTTATAATTGCTATCATCGTTATCGGTCTACCCTTTGTTCAACACGCCTCCTTTTCTTTTCGGTTACGGAGAAGGTACCCCAAAAACGAGTCGTTACAATTATACCGGTTGGGCCGAAATCCAAGGACTTTGCCGAAAAAAAAAAAGGGCCATGTGTCTTATTTATAGGTTAAGGGTGTGCTGGGAATACGGCCAGGGCCCACCCACCTGTGACTAGAACGTGAATGGATATGGCAAATAGTCGGTTATGGTATACAGTGTATGAGGTGGTTGGGTAACATGTTCAAAACGCATATTTTATCTCTAGAACATATGGTTTATATACCTTACAAAAAGTAATCCACTGAACAGTACAGTAATTCAAACCCATTAAAATGTTAAGGGCATAGTGCTTCATAAATTCTGAACAAGTTCAAACGTTCTCCTCGGGTTATGGAAATTCATATAATAAGGGCCCTAAATCCCTTGGTACAAATTCGTCCATTGGAAACTCTTTTTATATAGTAGAACTGATTGTATTTGAGCATCCTATAAACGTTGAGAGCTTAAAAAAATTTCATATAAGGTTTAGAATATGTATAGGCCCCTTATGCCCTATGCCTAGTCGAGAGTGGTTTCATGAAATTTCGATAAATAGGTTTGTCCAAACACATTTAGAAACTCAAGAAATGCTTGATGTTCGTGGCGCTCCTACCAAAGCCTATATACTATTGTCAAAAATTGTCTTCTGCTATATAAAAGCACGTGGGGCAAATTGGGTCAGTGCTCTATGTTATGGTATACAGTCTGAAACTGGACAGAAAAATGATGAGCAAACTTCTATCGTAAACATGTTTCTGTTTCGTGTTTGCTCAACATATACGGAAAATTAAAACAATCTTGAATTACTATATAAATTCAGTGCAATGGAGTACAATTCATTCTATACATTAGATAAGTGATGACTCAACGTTAAACAGGCTTATAAAAATAATAATCGAAGAGAATTTCAATTTTGACATAAATATGGAAATCAGCATGCAATGTCCGCCTCTGTCTGCATATGCCAGCAGCCTGACTTGCAGCGCCCCCTTCGTGGCGCCGACCATAGCTATGATAAACCACGATTATCGTGACCGATAACGGACGAATTTCTCATGAATGGGGGATTTCCGAGTGAATATCGTAACATCGTAACGGGGAAAAAAAGGGGATTTCGGCTTCTGACGTCCAACATACAACGAAATGATCACACCCTTCCCTGCTTGTTCCTCAGTGCAGCAACGCCGTTAGTTACAGCGCCACTACACCACCGGATGCCGGAATTCCAAGGAAATCGGCGCAAAATTCGACGCCAATAGCCGCCATTCTAAAACATTCCATCAATCCCATTTTTTGCTACTTTTCCAAAAAATAATTTTCTCTCATCAGTCTACCTGGTCTAACAGAACTAGTGTTTTTAAGAAATGTTAGTTTTTATCATTTATTGTTTAAAACAAACAAACATGGACTCCAAAATAAGATATTTTACACGTCTTTGTTTTCTGTATGTGCAGCAGCGGCGTGTAACGGAAGTGAATAACGGCTAACGGCTAACGGTGACAGCCTCACCGTTGTTTTTCTGTCCCTTTTTTGTTCCTGAATTTTATGATTGTATGTACTTGAATATTTATCATTGAATGGGATAATTTGAATGTAAAATTTAGTCCAACATCTGGTCATAATATCAAGTGTTCACTTTGTATCCATACAGTATATGTGCATGCATATACAAATTAATGTCTCTGCAGTAGGTGTATACATATACAGTCGATTCCGCTTTATCTGGACACTGGTTAATCTGGGCAGCCATTTATTAGGGCCAAATTGTCAAGAACAAATCTGGGCAGTATATATTTTTTAACTTCGCATATTCTGGGCAGCCGCCTAATCGGGACAAAGCGCCTCCGCCGGATGTGTCCAGATTAAGCGGAATCGACTGTATATAACAACTGTTGGGACCTCCTTGGTCCTGTAGGCATGGATATCACGCTACTTCTAGGGATAAAACAGTTTCGTGTGGCTGCCACCATTGCCCTTCCATTGCCTCGAAATTCATCGGAATCAATAATCAGGCCGAATGTATAGAAATCCACGATAATAACAGCTTTTACAAGGTGATATAAAGTCGTAAAACAACAAACATCATCGGGCTATTTAATTATGCAATTTAATCATTAGTTGTACCGCCACAGTCAACACTATAATTGGCGTAAAATGGCGAGACCTGTTTGGATTTGAGGCGAATTGGGTGGAGTTGCTTTAATGCCGTGAAATACAAAACGTCTGCTAATTGGGTCGTCTTTTATTTCTTATCGAAATTCTGATAGTTGTAGCGCTTTTTAATGGCTGGTTAGACTGTTTGGCTCAACTTAATCGGCAAATAAAAAGGTGAATAACAGCCCTCAGAGCTATGACAAGCTGAAGTTATGCGTGATACGTTGTAATATAAAAATACGCTAAAATCTGAAATGGTTCAAATATGTTCTAAACACTGTATTTAAGTCACTTTCAAGATTTTAGAAAACAAAAGGTTGTGCACATGGAACACTGTTTCTAACGATAACTTAAAATTATATTCAAAATTTCGAAATGATTTCCAAAGAACAGCCTTGAAACCCCTTTTAACAGAAGTGATACGCAGAAACACAATATTATAAACTCCAACAGATTGCACATTTTAAGAGAGTACTAAACACATGAGGAACATTTCGTGGAACACAAACAAACTTCAAGTGCAATGCACACATGTGGTATAAACTTAAAATGTATCACCTACCATCAAGTGTGCTGACTGTTATATGTGTTATATAGTATAAAGGATGCTAAAATTAAATTGAAATATTTTGAACACACAGTGTTGTCTATATATTCTATAGTTCAGTAACCAGTTAGAACAACATCTTGAAAACTGTTGCTAATTTTTGAAGAAACCTTTCCGGACCCTTGTTTTTGCAAGAAACAATGACCCATTTTCGGAAAACATTCCCTGGCTAGTTCTCAACGTGATTTACACATATTCCAATAAAGCGCAGGGAGAATGCCAATTTAGTTGATCTTTTCGTCGAATTAATTATCAAAAACCTCCCGATGAGACCGTGAATCAGAGTGACCCCTGGGAGACGGAATCACAGACAGTGGGACCATGCCCAATCCCACACAGTCGCAATTCAGGCGAGGCATTGACAAGTCTAGACAATTACGGATAAAACTGTTTACTCATCAGAATACAGGTGAAATATGGCTACGTGTTGCTTTGGTGTGCTACAGTGTATGGTGGAATTCCCGAAAACCAAGTTTATTTAAATAATAATGTTTACTCCCCCCTGCTGACACGTAACCGCAAGGATGTGCGCACAAGAATGTTCCAGACCATGATTCAGAGAATCAGCTTAATATTCACTTAAGACTGACCCCACGGTTGTTCTCACCTTAAACGAAGATTCAATTTGCAATAAAAACATTCTTACCCAGGAATTAGGCGAAGATGAGCCCCCTATATATACTTGCCCTCTACCTAAACCGGAAATGTATATTTAAATCGCAACACGAGAACCCAAATGGAACGCTAGCAAGTGTACATTTTATTTGTGTTTGACGTAAGAATAAGTCTGCTTTCGATATAAGGGTGTAAGTTTAGCAACGGCGGTGAAACGGATGTGTAACGGCTAACGGCGCTTTGAATCGGCTTACGCGGCTGGGTAGTTTATGTAACGGCTTACGAAAACTTTTCATAATACGTTAACAACACTTGCGGCTGTGACAATTAATGACACGTTTTTTTACAATTTCAATATAGATTCCGGTATATATAAAATACAGAGAGGGTATAGACAAAATAATGTGAATACTTGTTATGGTGTATTATTTGTAATATGGCGTTGGACAACAACCATTAGCCTTCAATATAACATCAATCAATCTTGCAAATGAACTCCTATACAAGTTGTAAACAAGCCGTTAGCCGTTACACTTCCGTTACACACCGCTGCTGAACTCACCCATGCATATTTACATCAAATTTGGAATTTAATAAAATTCAGTCAATAGTTTATGCAATAATAAACTCCTGCCCCAATCATGAACATGAATCCACATTACTTGCATTAGGACCACCTTTCCATATGCACCCTCATCTCAGTGACCCACTTAACCTCTCGTGGCGACCTTCAACTATCCTATCCAGATGGTCGGACCAGGACCTAGTAGAGCCGGTGATGACGTCACGCAAATTCATTGATAAAATTCGTCGCCATTCACTGAAAAAGCAGCCTCTGCCGTATAGTAGTAGTAGTACGTCATAGTACTATTATTACTACGATGGGAGACAGTTGCCCACTCGAAAACCAGGAACCTGGTCTAAAAATAAGACAGATAAATGGAGGGTTGTTGGTGTTATGCAGCCAGCCAAAAATCCAATTGGCGAATTATATTAAATTGCAATCACGACAGGAGGATAAGACGACGTCACAGGTGCATCCCGTTCCGGCGCTCTGGTGACTTAATTACGACTATTAAATTAAACATTGGAGCATCGCTGTTATTGTATCTCCATATCGTAGACGACAGATTGGAATATAACAGCGTGGGAGGAGGAAATCCACGTGAAATATATCCCGAAAATAGCATTCTTAAAAATGTTTTGTTTTAACAGAGGGGGGGCTCTCTCTTTTGTTTTAATTAACATCTATCGATTGGAAAACCCCGGAACATCCTACATGCGCAGGTATATGACGAAATGTTTTGAAATTCGTCAGAAAAAAAATTCCCTGGTTTCTCATTATCAGTTTCACGCAAAATTTAGGTAACTCAAAGCTTATTGTTATAGATTATGGTTTTCAACGTCATTTTATGCAAAAGTCTGGTTTCTTAAAGCTGTTATGCTCAAAATTATGATTTCTCAAAGAATTTTGATGTACAATTGTGACTTCTCAAAGCTTTTTTTTTAATGCAAAATGTAAGTTTCTCAAAATCATTAAATACAAAATTATGGTTTCTCAAAGCCGTTTTATGGAAAATTAAAGTTTGGTTTAATTCGTTTTATGTAAGATTATGGTTTCTCAAAGCCAATTAATGCAAAAATTTAGGTTTCTCAAAACCGTTTTTTGAAAAAAATTATTTTCTATAAGCCATTATTTTCAAAACTATGTTTTTTCAAACACGTTTTTGTCGCAAAAGCCTGTTTACTCAAAAGATGCTTTCCAAAAATTTGGTTTCCCAAACAGTGTTTTCCAAAAAATGTGCTTTCTGAAATCTGGTTTTCTCACACGGTCCATTTGGCAAATTTGATTTCTCAAATACGTATTTCATAAAAAAAAGGATACATACTTTTATTCTGATATTATGTGATGCTGTTATACCTTTAATCTATTGCTTACAAGTCAGTGATGCATTAAGCGAAGATATAGTTAAAACAACATTAATGTTGCTATAACTGGAATAACCATTAAATATTTAATTATTGGTTAATTTATGGTAGATTTAAATGACGCCACAAAAGGAAATTTTATTTCACCTGACTATATCCATGGTGCCAAAAATAAAAACTGTTTGCCATAAAGATGCAAGGATTCATGACAGGGAATACCATATCACCTTATTAATCCCCGCTTAATGAACTGCTGGTACATTTCATTCTGTATGCATCGGTAATTGTCTTTTAAACAACTTTAAACGAGTGACTAAGCGCTGCTTTAATAACGATAATGTGTTATGATTGTATACAATCACGAGTATGGGAATCTCTGATCAGCAATTAAATTTTACCCGAATGCCCAGTTGGAAAGTCGTATATGGGTTTCAATATGGATTTTTCAGCCATTGAGCTGGAGACACACTTCTGTCATATTGTTGTGACATTATTCTAAATTCTGCATGTTTTAAATTTCGGTTATTTGTATTATGACACTTGTTGTGTGTTTTCGCTAACGTCGTCAAACTTTCATCTCGGGATAAAAAATTAAAACTCCAAACATGGGCAATAATCGCCATGGCCATAAATGTTTTCAGAAATATTATATGATTTCATATAATAATTCCACTAGGGATATTCCTGCACCTGGTAATCTGAGAATAAAAATGATGGTCCATTCTGAAAGAGGATCCATCTGACCTGATCAGGTGCGGGTCGTAATTATTGAACACTTTCAAAATCCCAAATAAAAAACTACCCCAAAGTATTCACATTTGACGTTGTTGAAACCAGATCTTGATTTCTTATGTATTTTGGTTTTCATCTATGCTAATATGTCATCAATCCAATATGTAACTATACATGTTAAAAAATTGACAATTAGATGCTTTTTAAGCGACTAATTAAGCAAATTGTTAAAACCGATCATTAGTGATTTCGATGGGTTAGACCACATCGACGGTGGTCAACTTACACGGAGTCAATCTGACGCCCTGTCCCAACTTGACCGCCCGTTGACCTCGCAAATTGACTCAGGTGCGCATATGTGGAGTAACTTCCGAAATATTGGATGCAAAGCAAAAGATAAAAAACCCTTACAACACGCCATAAATCAAGGTTGAAACGAAGGGGGTCAAGCCAGTGGTCAGTCCGAGGAGGTCCACTACTGTCGAAAACCACACATTTCCCCAAAAACGACAATAAAAAGAACAATAAAAATCTAGAACTGGTAGAAATAGGATTATGTGACAACTTGGTACAATGTCCGGGGTTGGGCACCAAAATTCCATTCCCAAGGAACTTATTAGGCCAAAAAGGCTTAAGTGGACAACTGGCAAGAAAAAATAAAACCGAAATTATACCCCCAAAATGACAACCAAAACAACAACAAATAAACAGAGTGCATGACACGTAGACGTAGGCAGAGAAACGTATCAATTACACGGTTTCTAAACCGAAAACATGTTACCGAGAATTGGCCTGTATTCCCATATACATAATCAGCGTTTAGTGGCACACGTTTGGTCAACCGCATTCACACTAGATGGCGTTATTATCGAATTGTCAATCTTTTGCCCAATGACTCCAGGTACAGTGGATTCCGATTTATCTGGACACCGGTTATATCTGGGCAGCCATTTATTAGGGCCAAATTGTCAAGAACAAAATCCGGACAGTAATGTTTTTTAACTTCGCATATTCTGGGCAGCCGCCTAATCGGGGCAAAACGCCTCCGCCGGATGTGTCCAGATTAAGCGGAATCGACTGTATTTGAATAATTGTTTAACGTTAAGACTATACTGTCGAGATATTGAATTAATACAAGTAAAATAGTGTATGATGTTCAAACCTTGGCCCCTGGAGCCCCAAATTAATGCACCATTTGTGCTTAAGAATATGCGAGTCAAATGAAACTTAGTCATGGAAGTTATTTGGACCTTTAAATTCCTCACAACTGTTCCATAACAGGTACACCTTAGCTGAGCAATCAAGAACATTAGTGGTTTAGGTAGGATGGATCCCGATAAAGATCCTGGATTGGGAACCCACTTTAGTATGTGGGACCATGAGCTGATTAGCAGGAATAGAGTGAGATTAAAACTGGCCAGCGAAAACAGCTTGGACAACTATAGCTACTGAATCCTGTAACAATATTTCGCATGCACAATCCTGCTTTCCAGCTTCGATCTTGCAAGAATTTCAAAAAGGCCCTTACTTCGTATAAACAGCAAAATATACACAGTAAGAAGAAATCCGTCAATTTTACAGGAAAAGTTGAATAAAATTTGAAGGATGACTGGAGACACAAGAAACGACTTTCCAATTTACCCCAAAATGAAGGAACTTCCCATTAGCCAATCTCGCACTTAACTTGAAAAGTCATCATAGTACGAGTTTGTTTGTTTGTTGATTTTTAACGTTGGTCTATTTCTGCAACAGGAGGGCTAAACGCCAATGCCAGGGGATGGGCTTTCATCACATACACAGGAATTTTTCCTAAGAGGGGGTGGAGGGACTTTCACCCCTCCTATAAGGGGTCCTTAATGTGCAGAGACCAAGGGGAATCTACAGAAGCCTTAGTTTAAACTCTTTTGAAAAAGCCGCCACTATAAGGGAATTTCTCCCATTTGTAAAAATTCCCACCAACCTCGACCAGGAAGCGAACACCTATTTGGTTGGTACCTTAAGGATCAAGAGGCAAGCCAAGTGGAGTATAGTGGTCACACTATCCGATCTTTCAATCTTTACATCCGCAGGTTCGGTTCCCGGAGGTTATTGTGGTTTTAGTTATTCCCAGTCAAATGCCAAGATGCATGTACAAAATACAACGTTGTTAAGCATAACACGACTTAGCACATCATCGTGAACAGTGTATAGGAACGCACCGCTGGACATAAAAAGAGTATGGAGTATAAAAGAATCTGTATAGTTTCGGATCGATCCAGGGGTATTGACCTAGAGAATAGCACTGCGGTGTAAGGGGATTTCCCCATGAAGATTTCGTTTTCCAGGAGAAAAGGAAGGGGGGATAAGATGGCAAAACAACACACGCCGAGGAGCAAAGAATAAAAACAACAATAAAAACAGCTGTTTCGTAAAGGGGAGTCAATGACACGAGCCTGGGGATGAAACGGCCCTAGCTTAGGAGGAAACCGGAAGTGCGGCCGCCATCTTTAATTCGCTTTTACGCGGTGATCTAATGGCGAAGCGGACATCTGATTCGATTAGCTCTCCGGCCACGGGATGACCAGTAGCGCCCCCTGCCCGTGCAAAGTGGGTCGCAATTGGGTTTTATTTGGCTTTTTATCGGGTGACCCCCGTGATTGATTCGAGTGGTCAAGCGACCGGCCATTGCAATCAATTAGCGTTAAAAGCGGCAGCTCCCCCTGGCTGTCACTCCGCTTCGTCGTAAAAAATCGCTGCAGAGCAAAGTAGTTTAATAAATTCCTATTGTTCTAGTTAGTGTCGCGGGAACACTGCTCCCTCCCCCCTCCCGTCCTTTTATGACCAGCGTCCGGCAAGTGTCCACCATTGTCCAGCGACCCCAAACCAGATTGCAATGGATGAGAAAGGGTTAATGGCGAATTCGCAGGGGCTATTTCGGGGTTGCATTCCCGAAAAAAATCGGAAAATAATGGGTGTGAGGAATTTTATGACTTACCCCACAACGAGTTGCCAGGACCACCGCCGCGAAAATCTTGAGTCTGAGATTGGTCTCAACCTACTGAACCTAAACTTCAATCTCAGGTTCAGGGCAGACCTTATCGCTTGATAACGAAGCAAAATGGGAAGGAGGTGGTTACCTTTGCTACCATTTTGGATCCATTTTTTAATAATTTCAGTCTGAAATCGAACTTAACCTCGAGTCTTAGAATTAACTGTTTATTAATTGTCTTGTTTTTTATACTAATGTGCATTGTGCAAACTAATGCTTCATTTTAAACTTGTTCAATTCAAATAATAATATACTAACAAAATTCAAATTCAGTGCACTGAAATACAGCAGTATACTTAGCAGTCACAATGATTATATGGACTGCCCTGACATACCATGCACACAATAGTAAGAGTATCGAATATGTTAGTTGTATCCATGCAAATGCCAGGATAGCTCCTCTAAAAATTGGCCACGACCTTGCTCCTAACTTTGTAAGGTGGGCCCCACACATTAGATTAAATGTTAGCTGTGGAAATACAATTTTTAATGAAATTTCGCGTTATATTGTTTTTAAACCTATATACGACAGTTGTCCCTTTTGTCAACCAGACAATTTTTTTTATCAATTTAATTAAATTGATAAAAAAAAATTGTCTATTAACATGATTAACGAAACTCCTGAATATTATTATTTCACAGGTTTTTAACAACACATTAGTATAACAAATTCGATAACCAGAGCACAATAGCTGAGAAACCAGCAACAAGTCTTAAGCATTGTATGACTTGTGGTATGAAGCATAGATCTATTGACTTCAACCACAGTATGAATATGACAATTTCAATGACAAAACGAAAAGTTTTTTTAAACTTGTACATCACACATGCAATCATGTACTGTACATATTTCATCAAATCGGATGGTTTGCAATTATTAAAGAAAAAAATGGGTTTTCCTATATCTAATAATAATATTCATGCAGTTGAGGACTTGAGGGAACCTGAAACACCATTCAGGGAGCATCCTGATATAAGATCCTGGCCAAATAAGAAAAGTAGGCCCCATCCCTCCAGCCATCAAGTTCCACTTTTTATGGAGTCAAATGAAATGCATAACTGCAAAAAATGTCAGGCATATTAACTGCACTTTTAGTGCATACAATTTGAGCTTAAAGAACACTCGGTTTTGAGATAAGTCGCATATCAGAATCGCCCGGCTATTGTTATCGAAATTCCAGCTTGGACCAAACGTGATGTTACTAAGAGAAGAGACCACTGTACAAGTTTTACTTCTATGTTTACCATCGCTATTCCCCATCATTTGAAGACGACCCCCGTGTCGATATTCAGTCGATATCCTCTCACGTGAACAACGTTAGCCATTACCTAACTAACATATCAGCCAGCATGGCATCTTGCGGATCCCTCATCTAATTAATCGAGTGCCTCTTAAGTAAGTTATCCCCGTTTTTTATGAGCAGCCCGTGTGTTTAGCAGAAATGTGATTGTTGGACAATTTAGCAGAAATTAAAGGGGGGACTCGCGATGCGTCCTCTACGTTTCGCTGAATTAATTAGCCCCCAGCGCCCCCCCGTAAAACACATTTTTTTTTATCCCGCCCTTCCGCAACATATATCGGCGTTCCAAAAACCACGCGCTTCCGATGGCGAGTCAAGGTCGTCCGCGGCGTCCTCTCGATGCAGCGCCGTGACTCAGGGGACGCATGCATCGGACCGCGTTCTAGGAATTTCAGCCTGATTCTTCTTCCCATCATTTCGTGACTAATTGGGAGCAAAGGCAAAACTACGGATCCCCAAGAAGAACAACTTCCTGCAGTGCGTGCAAAATGCACGTTTCCGCACTGTGCATCCAGTTTTTGTGCACGTTCTTTTGTTGGAATTAAAACTGTATCATCCTATGGTTGAATCACTCCATTTTTTTGTGTGGAAATAAACCATCAGTTGTACGAGTAACACTACCCAGAACACAATCTGTCAGAACGGGTTCTTATGCTGTTATATTGCAGCATCTTAGTAATGGATATGATATTACGACACAAGGACCATTCAAAAAGGACGTCCTCAACAGGGGGCAGTGGGAGGGATCTGCTGGTATGTGGACACTATGCAGACAGGGGTGTGGGAGTTGGGTCAGTTTTTGAAGGAATTTCAAGGATGTCCTTTTTGAATGGCCCCACTGCTGAAATTTCCGAAAATATGTAAACAAATGCCCTAATATTATGCGAAGACCAAGAACATTAAAATTCAATGAAAATGCGATATAAAACATAATTACATATTTATCTCACAATGAATGTACAATAATGTCCATATATAAAAATCATGCATTATGAATAAAAATTAACTTTTTATAAACTAATGGATATTCATGTATAGTGTATGTTTAATGGTTTTCCGCCTTGAAAAATACTTCAGAATAACTGTCGGATATAACCCGAAATTTTGCTAATCTAAACAGGTCCCAATTACTGTAGTATAATATATCTACAATGTCCTATCTCTAACGTTTCCGATTCCGAATACTCCGAAATTTCTAATAAATGTGCAAGCCAAAAAATCGTTGTACACATTTTCGACAATTTTTCTGCATGTAAAAATTCACTCCACATAAAATTAAGCTGAATTTTTTGTTCTCGTTTCCAGGAAACTTTAACGATTTTAACATTATCCAACTTAGAAATCTTAACACAATTGAAATACTTGTAATTGTATTTTATCGGGATCACTTAGTTCCTATAATTCTCATTTTTCCAATAATATTTTAAGACAATTCCTTTAATTGAAGAAAAAGTTCCTTTCAATTTAAAGGGAAAGAGTAAGGAGGAAGTATAAATTTGGAATCGAACGTTATGAAGTATCCGGGAAAATCGAACGCCTTTTCATTTTGCTTTCGATTTCGATTCTAAATTTGCTTGAAAATAAATTATAAATTTCACTTCCTTTTGCCATGATATTTATACATGGACAGTATAGGGTACTAAGTTGAATTAAATTAAACAATTATTGTAAATCACATTACTTGTGGGGGGATCAAGGATTTTTTAAAAGGAGTACTAGCAACCAGAATTGGGGGCCCTTCCAAATATAATTTTCACTTTTTTCGGTTGGGTTGGGATGAACGCTGAATTTATAGCACATGTACTTTCTGTAACTTTTTGAGAAATTTCATTAAGGATTAATACGCCCTCCCATATCTGCCGTTACATGCAGCAACTTTCATATTAACTTGTAGTACAGAATTAATTGGAAATGGTTAATATAATTTGCAGTCCCGTGCGCATGAAAAAAAATTCATTTCATGGAATTTTAGAAATTTTAACAGAAATTTGGGATATGGATTCGTGTCCCTGTGAAGCTCTATTTTGCCGAAATCCTATAGTCATCTGCCAATTTGGACGGATGCCTGCATTTGATTATGTATAATTTTGTTGTTGTAAATAATCGATAAGAATTAACATACATGTCAACGATGTTCAAAGACATGAGAAATTACATATTCTAACATTGAAAAAATATATATTTCCACACGATGCATTATTAAATCATTCGAATAAAGTTTTATATTTATAACAAATTTAACAATAAAAGCATTTTAAAAATATTTTAGAAATAAATTCATACAGAATTTAAACTTTAGTTCGAATAACGAGACTGCTCGAGCACGTAATTCATGGTTCCCACTTAAGTAAGCTAATGAAAAACTTGCATAAACCTTTTATACATAGCATATATATTTTGCAACATTTGTTAGCATATACATGTAGTTTAGTCTATACTATCATCGCACACATTCGAGAAATGCTATATCGACTGAGTGAATTCTTCGAAAACGGGAATCAATTCCTCGTAAGTCTAGGAAGTGATGAAAAGGAGGTGGGGTTAATAACAAACCGAGGGGGAACTGCCGATATATTAATTGAGAAATGTGGGCCAATCAATAATTTAAGCGAACTACACCTGATGTGAAAATGGCGGAAAAGTGGCGTGCAACATGCACTGATGCTTTTGCCGTAGCAACCCCATAGTTGTGCAAAAAATATGTAAAGTGTCGCAAAAATAGTTTCTATAGTTTTTGCAAAATTCTGCATATTGCATATTGAAAATTGCATATATTTGATGCTGCAATTACGTCGAAATTTAAATTTTCAAATTGATACCATTGAGCTGAGCAGTATTTTTTTTTATGTCTCTGTATTCAGGAGTAGATGAAAACATTGGAATTCAAAGAAAATTATTGTACGGGCTTAAAAAACTAAAACAGCAGCAAATTATTGTGAAATTATTTCCTAAAATTTATAAGAAAACGTCTCTAAAAACTTTCGTTTTGACTTGCTTATAACCTCTTGCATCATAATACACTTATCTTCTTTAACTTCTAGTTTATTTTATACACATTAAATTCTTAAAATTTGCTGCTTGTTTATCGCATTTCTCCTAAATTCTTATTTACTATCGATATATAATGATTACTTTGTGGTTATCACAGGACTTGCAGTTTGTATACTATACCATATAACCCAGGATATATTATTATCATATGCAGTGGTGCAGGACCCCGGGGGGGTTCAGTGGAGCGTTTTCAGGGGTTCAGCAACATTTTTTTATTTATTTATTTTTATTTATAAATATTTAGATTATTTTTTTTAGCATAGCATCTGATATACACATCGATGCACAAACTATAATCCTGTACAGTCGAACCCGCTTAATTGCACATCGACCCGGCAAACCGAAATGTGCAATTATCCGGTCACAACTTCATTCAAAAGTTGCACACGAGGTTTGCAAAATATGTGCATTTATCCGGTCTGTGCAATTAAGCGGATTCAACTTATGTTATCAATTGCAATGTATACTTCATAATTCAAAAATCGCATAAATATCCATAAAACGTTATGATCGAGTGGCCCAAAAGTTCATTGGAACAACTCGGTACTGTTGCACTTCAGTAACTGTTATGCATATTCGATGCAATTTTGGTTTATAATTTATAAGAGAATTTAGATTTATAAATTACAAGAAAATTTAGATTTATAAATTACAAGAAACCTTAAGATTACCGAATTAGTTAAAAGTTATACACCAAATCAACAAAATCAAATATAGTCAGCTATAAAATTTGTTGGTGGATACATTGTTGCCACGAAAATGTTGTGGGATGCTTAGCAATACTATTGCATTGACAACCTTAACAACCCATTAGCTAACATGGGGATCTCCATGCCAAAAAAAGCTTCGATCATTACCGCCACCCCTGCACGCGTAACGCCCAAATACACGAGGCGCAACCAAGGCCCTGACCCAATTTCCCTCCTCGTCGGAATGCGGGGAGAACCCTTCGGGGATCCCTCGGAATTTGACTTTGCACCCGCGCTCAGCTTCCAAGCGCACGCCGCGCAAACCCTCCAGACCACGGCAGTGCAGTGGCCATCTCCGTCCTCAAGCCTAAAACCGGACCCCAGGCACGACCTTTAACCCCCTGCCACGTTCGAGGCATCCATTCCGCCCCGTGGGGTTCCGCCCCCTCGGGTCCCGGGACCCCCCACGCGTGACGTCCGCTGCGGCTGCTTGTGATTGGCGGCTGGTGTTCGCAGCTATAGCATCCAGCGATCGACCAGCAGAATCTTTCGTAGCTGACCAGCCGCAGTATATAGCCTGCATACGATCCCGTCGTTAGCTAACTGACCGTTAAATTAGTGTGGCCGGGGGGAGAAAGATAGAGAAAAAAAACACGCCATTTTGCCTAACTTGAAGGTAAGTCCATCAACATAAATCTTATTCACTCTTTGATTGCCAATAAAAAACTACTTCCGCCATTAAAGGGAAACCCTACGGCACCCCTCCAAAGTGGACGAGGCTATAACGCTGAAAAGCCTACCAATGCGCTCTGGCAGGAATTCCCTCTTCGCCTGTCCAGGAGTGCCTAGAAATTATCTTGCATTATCCGAACATTGGGTTGCACCGAATTCTGGATTGATTTAAATGCCTCTTCTTCCAGAGTTGTCGGTTGCACCAATTCTGATTAACATTAATTCTTAAGGGAAAATACCCACTTGACCTGTCCTGTCCAGGACAGGTTATAATTACAGTATATTCTGTATTGCGGCGAACACCAAATAAAGTTAATTGGCCGAAAACTCTGTGGTTAAACTCTGGTTAGGTTGTATTAAATAGCTATAAAATTAGCTCACATACATATTACTGGTTATTTTTGGTGGTTACATCAAACTCTAGTTAAATTTAATTACTTTTCGAAAGCTTTTCTTTAGTTAATGGCTATTTGCACAATCAACGTTAAATTCTCCATCAATACAGATTTGAGGTCGATTAAACAAGAAAAATTCATGTTAAATTACATCACTTATCATTAACCAACTCCGATTAAGTCTAGTTAAAAGAGGAGACTTGTGCACTAATAAGTACAACTTTACGACTAAAATTAACTGCACGTTAAGTTTAATTCCCCATATACAGAGTATCCCAAACAATACACAAATTCAGCTAAATTTAATAGTAGGCCATGATCCAATCAGTGTATTTCAAATTTGGCATTGCACCAAATCATGTTTACGCTTGAACAATTAAGGTATATAATTGCAGCATGTCGAATTAAACTTCCAAGCATTTGAAAGCTGCACGCAACTGTCGGTTAAATTTCATTGCTGAATTACACTATTTTCACATACATAGTTGGTTGCACCAGAATCTGGTAAGTTAAATTAACAATTGTATTAATGCCCTGTTAACGCAAATTGTCCATATACACAATATAAGGATTATACTCTACAATCAGCAAAATAAATGCTAAAAGACATACCCATTTTCAGGAGATTGTTATAGGAGTCGCAACATATTGGTACTAAAGTTACCCTTAACAAATTCAATATTCAATATTCTGGGTTTGAATCATCATGTGAGGGTTCCGAATAGTAGCGTAGTATTCCAACATAAGGCGAACCAGAGTTGTGTACCCAGTTTTCTTCACGTTTTCCATTCTCAAAATAAGAGTTGAATGATTCTAAGGCGTTGGTTCGTTGTTCAAATAATCTTTGTTAAATGGTGATTCCAATCGAGATTATTAGTAACATACTTATATAAACACCCAGATACTTGACAGTATCGACGACAGCAAGATGGACTCCACCCAGAAAATACTTAGGAGGACAAGATTTCTTCTTCAGATCTTCAGATTAACTATACTTGGTAAAGTTTGTGCTAAAGCTGGGTCTCCACCAATGGCAACATGAGGCAACATGGTTTGCTGAAACAAATATAGAATAAAAGTTTGCCTACCATGATGTTTGAGCAAACTTATAACGTTTTTTTGTTGCCAGAACCATGGTTTCGGCAACATTTTGCCAGTCGCTCGGGAGGCGGACCAGATCAAATAGAAAAAAATATTGCCACTTTACTGCGCATGCTCAGCCGTCGGCTCAAACACGGCTTGAACGACGCCATGACTTCATGGCAGCGTACACGCCTTGGTAAAGTGCCATAAGCTGGACACATTTGTTCATTATTTTTTCTGTCAACGTACATAGATACATCTCTGTATTCATCAACATGTTGCCGGATTCATTGTTTGGTGTTTGCATGTTGCCTTCAGAGGAAACCCGGCTTTATACTCTAGCTATACAATGGCATTGCACTACTTTTTACCAGATTTTAACTACTCTTAATAGTTAATCGTTCATGAAGATCGATTAGCAACTCCAGCATCGCGGGTCGTTACTATTGAAATCATCGATTAACACCATTGCAACAAAGCAGTTAAATGTCCATTAAATAAGTCTTAAATAGTACGTTAAAAAGCAAACGCACATGAAACAAACTTGTCAAGACCTTTTTAATCGATACTTAATTAAATTACAGAAATGCATTCAAATGTTCGCTAAAAGCTTATAACCAATTGATTGGTTCTAAGATGTAAATAGAAGATGTATGAAATGTCTAAAAAATAAGGATATGACTGAGTCAGCGACACGACTGAAAATTTGTTAACGTTACCCGTTTTATAAAAAGTTCATGTAAGCCGTTACATCACCGAGTAAGCCTACAGCCGTTAGCTGGTACATGTACTTCCGTTACCACCGCTTCCATTACTTAAACGTTGCAGCAGAATTTACTCCTCCAATATCGAAAACAAGGACGTAATCTTAGATTTAATAGGAACAAAGCAGAATACGACGAAGGGTTGAACATCAAAGCGCTATTTCAGATTCCACCCACGCCTGTCCTGCAGTAACCAGCTTCAAAGTGGGAACCGATTACAGCAGATACCTAGGCGTGTTTTTATTTCCTCTTTGAAAGCACGTTAATTAAACAATATCGAAAGTGTGTGGGTACTCCAAACGATGGTAACGTCAGTCTATATACGCACGAAAGTGACGTTTTTCGAAGAAAATGCAGCGTCTTTTTGCGGGAATTAACTGACATTTAATTCACGCTGTTGAGTGCATGTGGACATCGTGGGCGTCCATCATAACAAGCTTGTAAAATCTGGGACGCTCATGTGCCGCGGTAAATGTTATGTAAAGTCGTGGCAATATTGCTACATCGAACCATAATATTAAAAAAGCGCAACCCACGCACCATTGAAAAGACCACCACCGCTTGTCGTCTGTGGCGCTAGTGTTCTGTATGCCTGTTCTAAATAGAATGCACTACGTTTTGGTTTCATGTACAATAGTTTTGATGATAGAGCCAAATGCAACTACAAAAAAACTTTGTAGTAATTCATCATACATAAACAACGAGACGTACTCGTATATAAAACCCTTTGTTTCGTCCCAAATTTGTAATTAGCGCCCAGCTATATTTGGACCCTCCTCATGCAATGTAGACCCTTCTGGTCCGGGCCTGGAATTCCACTACCACCAAAGGAGCAACAATACATAACTGAGGTTAAAAACACTACCTGCAGTGATATAGAGTTTATACTGTAGCCAGATAGACTAAGATAGTACAAGTTTGTTTGCCATCCAGATGCACATGAAAGCTCATTGGCTAATTTGAAGCCCTACATCAGGCTGAAAAGTCTCTGGAAGTCATTTGGGCTAGCTTTACGCAGTGGTTAATACAGAAGATTGCATCCACATTTTTAAAAGAAGTGACCGTATCCCCACTAATATACAATTATTGACAGATTGACAGCACTGTCAGCAACGTTTTTTGACAGTGCTGTCAATCTCGTCATCGTTTAATGTGGCTGGCACAAACTGTCTAATGAACCAAGCTTATAGCAGGACCAAAGGCGGTTTTTAATGGTGATGGAGGTCACAACTTTGAGCACCATTTGTGCATAGATAAACGTGTTTATTGTCACTTCATTTCGTGGTATACCAGGCATGCATTCATTCATTCACACAAAGTATTTGCCTTGATATCCCTCATCACATGTCCCATAAAAAAATTACTGAGTTTTACAACACCCTGTACATGTCAGTAGTGAAGGGATTGGGGCATTTACTATAGTGAGTAGAAGGTTGCACCATTGCAGGATTGAATCCCAACAGAAAATCTGCAGCAAATACTTCTAAATATATTATAACTAAATTACGTAAATTGTTTATATGATGAACATACATCATTTGGAGAATTATTTGTTGTGCCAAAATTGTGTTTTTTTGGTATACTTTATAAATTATATATTTCCTTTCAATAGTAAACGGACTTGTAGAGGCGTGTGTGTATATATATATATACACACATACAGTGAGAAGAATATATATACATATTGGCAAACTCCAAAACAAACAATATTTCTAATTTGTAAATCATTTTTGGACCAACTAGTTTGGATGGCCCATGTTACAAAGTGTTATAGTTCAAGAAGATGAGACTGAATAAAATTTATTAGAAATTAGTCCAATGTAATTTCCATATTTTGAAAATTTCTTGATAACAATTAACATCATCCAGAATATACATTGGTGCAAGTAAAACATGGTGAGAAAAAAAGTAAATTACTGCTGATGAGACTTTAGGAATGACCCTCTGCAAGGAGGGCGACCTCTGAACTGCAATGTACATGGGGCATGCAGAGAAATGGCTCCAGGTCAATAGGTTCAACAGCCGTTCCCACTGACCGCTTTCCAATGTTCCTTTGGGGGTCAGTCCAGCGCGGCGCAAGACTGCCATACTGACCAACTGACCACCACAGGAATGCCCTTCTGGAGCATGATAGGGGGCGCTTGGAGATGGGGCCGGTGAAAGTGATTGGTGGTCAGAGGTCATTGTTAGTTTGCGTTCGGGACATTTGACCGCAGGCGTGCCATTGCGCCATGTTGTACACTGCGTGGCAAGGGGGCCTAAGGACCTATGGGGTGGAGAGCTGGTCATCCAGTCTCGACCACCGCCATTTCCTAAAATGGCCCCTGGCGGAAGTTTCTCACGGACTCGCTGTAATTAGGAACGGAATTTGAGCTAATTCCCGCTGTCGTGACGCGGTTAATTCACCGTTGCGGGTGCGTCCGACTCACCCCGGCTGACCTGTCCACTCTGTGGTCAATCAAGAAACACGAGCATTCCATTGGGTGAAAACAACGGACACGGAAAACGTAGGGTCATTCACTCTTGTAGTTTCCAAGTTTTCTGGGCAGGAGACTTTCGCTCGTGATTGACTGCTACAAATTCCACCAAGTTTGGCATTTTTTTGTATCCCCTCCTCGAAAATGGGAGTATGTGTATTTCCATTACTTATACCATGGATAAAATACGAGCATACTTTTCTATTCTACCCCATGTATACTTTTCAAGGCTAAGCTACAATAGTTTGACACAGTGTACTTGCGTTTTCTAATATCCTTCATTTAAGTATCTAACCACTCCACCATCATGATTTTTTAAAAATCTAACGTTTAATGATTATGTCTGTAAGTTTTAGTTATGAATAAGTTAGAAAAATACTCGAGTTTTTAAGAAACTCAACTTAAAAATTAAACCTTAAAAAAACAAACCTGTTGGTTTCACGTAAAAGTACTTCAATTTTCATGAAAACAGTAGTCTTGATATAACTTTTTTGAAAGTCAAATTACCTTAATTATAAACTAGTGTAACAAATTACAATAAAACTTCAAATTCATCGACTGTCTCCATTTTTCAATATTGGTCCATCATGGGCTTCCAACCCATGCCCTCAAACACTGACAAACAGATAATATTTTACCTATAATTTTATATTTAAAGTTGATGAAAGATAGGCATACAACCGGTTAAGCCGGAGAGGTTTTCTATACTGTACTTGTAAATTATAGTTTCCTGTTGATGGACTCTAGACAGTTTCGTATGCCAACGTCTTTATACTTAACTTTAATGGTAGGAAGGGATGGACCACGCATGTGCACCCATATCGTTCAGTTAGTTTATTGGATAGTTTAATGCATGGTTCCTCCCTTCCCGCCATTAAAGTTAAGGTAAGTATAAAGACGTTGGCCTGCGAAAACTGTCTATTTTCTCATGTATACAACGGTGTTAGTAAGATTTATCGAGCAATTCCGTGCATGCCCTTAAATCATCACTAAACATTTCTGGCTTAGTATCTTTGGATTTATCGGATTATGTCGCATAAAAGCATCTCGTATATACATACGTGTATAATCCTAATTCCATAATGCTGTTGACAATAAACTGAAGCTCTGAATCTTAGCCGGTATTTTTTTTGTTTAAACAATATAAATTTTTGTAATAATTTTTTCGATATCTGATTTTTCATCAAGATTTGTTTCCTGTAATCACGCTCGTAAATTCAGCACCATGACTGCTCCGTCCCGATAGTGTGTGAATCGTATAATGATTTTGACATCAAAATACCGGTTTTCAAATTAAAGCAGTGTATAGATAGCAATTGTCTTACTCTGACAAGCGGTTAATCGATTTGTTACACCAACATTCCAGTCTCTGCATGCATTTGATGCTCTGGTTGGCGGACAATAAATCGACTATACATAGAAGTACAAGGAAAATGGTCCAGAAAACGGTTTCAAGATGGCCGCCTTGGAAAAAAAAAAATTGGGATATACAAATTGACTGCTAACAAATTGCAGCCACTGCTATATGCAGCCATGCATTGTGCATATCGTAGTCAAATTGACAGATCATTACCACATATCTGAATTTTGCATAATTTAGCCATTCTTCAAGTGGCTGAAGTCATAAACAGTAAGGAAGTGAGGTTTTCATTCAAATCAAATTTAATTTTCTTTAATTTATTAATCACAATATTTCGGCTATCAAGCCTCCATTCAAAATATCCTTCAAAATATTCTATATGTAATCTCTTTTCAATGCTAATTGTTAAAATGGTTTTTTTGTTAATTATCCCAAATGTTAAATTATAGCCAAACCGTTGTGATGAAAAACGATAAAATTTGGGTTGAATATCACTGAAAGGGTTCCTGAACAAAAGCTCAAAGGGCAAAAACCTAACACAACCCTCTAATCTAACCTCTAACTTAATATATAGTCTAAATTAACCAAACCTAACATAAAATCACCTTTTATGTTCTTAATATTTAACCTTTTGGGCGTATGTCCAGATACCCACTGAAAGCCTCAATTGCTTGGTTACCTGAAGAAACGTAGCAAAGATTAACGCAAACCGAATTGTGTACCTGTTAAGTTTAGGTACAGGTCAATCGAAAAAGTCATATGTATAACATTTATAAAATTTCACTTAAATTCATCATCACAGAAGGCATGCATTACTGTGATAATTCGACTTCTGACGCACCCTGCACGTTGACCCGACCTTTCGCAGTGCGTGCCCAAATTTGGCCAGTGGGCTAATTTCCATACAATCTGCCAAAAAGACAATCGCCGTATTAAATTATATAGGCGTAAATACGTGTAATCAAGTGAGACGTTCGTAATAAATTTGCCGCAAAATGGGTTCCGTTTACGCGAGGAAAGGGTTACGGCCGCAATTGATACATGGACGACGGGTCAACAGCCCAAAATTCCCGAAAAAACGTACTTTAAAATTTCCCGCGAATTGCTCCCGTAGAAACAAAAAAACACAAAAGAAAAACTTCTCAAAAAATTCACACTAACCATCATAGTCTGCATGGGGCTATCGAGTTTCAATTAACATATTTCGTTCAAATTGGGCTGAGACTTGTTTTTGCAAAATTTCTTCGAAACGCACCGTGTTTTGCCAAATGCAGCAAATATTAACAATAACAAATATAAAAAATGGCTAGTATAACTCAAAAAGGCGTATGCCTAAATGAAAATTTTCTGAGAATCATTTTTTTCTGCAAAAGTTTCACGAAAAGCTTAATTTGAGGTGAATCGCTGCATCATCTTAAAAGTTTCAGCTTTAATATTCGATATGGATATAGCATAGCATCAATGGATCTTCAACTCTGTATAGTTTGTGCCATCACTATAAAGATTCATCAATTTCGAGTACGACTAATAGCCGTTTTCGCCAACCAGTTTAAACAGTCATTAAATTTGATTAAATTTAAGTCATTTTAGTCGAATGCTAAATGAATGGCCTCAGCTTCAACTTTATAAATCTTATTTTCGATTGAAAGTTGCGACAAAGAAAAACCAATTAAAATCATTTACTGAAATGCCGAAGCTTCAGAAATCACAACATATACAAAAGCTAATATATAAAAATTATATTATACACACATGAACTTAGCATGAACAACAGTAAACCAACATCAGTGGTCTTTTTTAAACCATTATGTCTTGGGAAAACATTAAGATCACAGCCACATAACTGCATGGAACTGACAGACGGACTGATTGGTAGAACCAAGATGGCAGCCAATTAAAGAACCGCATATGTTTAGAATGTCAAGTGTTCTTGTCCCATTGAAAGTGAACGTTACACACATACTGGTGTTATGTAAGAAAAACGTACTTGTAATGCATTTGTCAGGACTCCATAGGGCTATCTTGCCCCTGTAATTACAATGATCACAGACTCTAAATGACTGAGAATAAGACAGGCATTTTATATTACTAAGGTTTCTATATTGTAAAATATGCACGGCTTCAGGCTGACAGCACAATGTTGGCAGAACCAAGATGGCATTTAAAGAGTCGTGTATACTTTTAGACTGGCAGTCATCTTGTTCTTATCCCATTGAAAGTACAGGTATAAGTATGCTCATGTTATGTAAGGAAAAAAAAAACCCAACGCAATTGCCTGGACTCCAGGGCGATCTTGTCCTGTAATCACAGTAAATTACAGTAATCACTGCTAAATGACTGATGATAAGACGGGCATTCAAGAACAAAGAATTGCATTCACATAGGTTTCTATATTGGAAAACACAGAACCACTATATTCAGTCTGACAACACAATGTTGGTAGAACCAAGATGGCAGTTCAAAGAGCCGCATACTTTTAGACTGTCAGTCATCTTGTTCTTGCTCCATTAAAAGTGCAAGTATTAGCAGTATGTTATGCAAGAAAATACTTTTGTAACGCCTTTGTCAGGACTCCAGGGCGATCTTGCCCTGTAATCCCAGAAAATTACAGTAAGCACAGCTAAACAACTGATCATAAGACAATCATTGAAGAACAAGATATAATTGCATTCACAAAGGTTTCTGCTTCAGTCTGACAGCACAATGTTGGCAGAATCAAAATGGCAGTTAAAGGAACCGTATACTTTTAGATTGTTAGTCCGTCATATATTTTCTTGTTCTTGGTATGTAAGAAAAACAACAACACTTGTAACGCATTTGTCAGGACTATAGGGCATCATTCCTTGTAATCTCAGTAAATTACAGTAAGCATGAACAATTAAACGACTGATAATAAGAATCCTTCTAGTACAAAGAAATAATTGCATTCACAAAGGTTTCTATATTAGATAACTACTGTCAGAAAACACTGTCAGTAGAACCAAGATGACAGCCAAAGAATTGTAGACTATTAGATAGTCAGTCACCTTGTTCTTGTCCCATTCAAAGTACATGTGTTATGTAAGAAAAAACAACACTTGTAACGCATTTGTCAGGACTCCAGGGCGATCTAGCCCTGTAATCACGGTAAATTACAGTAATCACAACTAAATGACTGATGATAAGACGGGCATTCAAGAACAAAGAAATAATTGCATTCACAAAGGTTTCTTTATTGCAAAACACCTAATGTTGGTATAGAACCAAGATGGCTGCCAAGAAAACGTTTATTTTTAGACTGTCGTGGTATAAAGCGCCATAGCATAGATTCACCTATACAACATTTACTGCAGTCATCTTGTTTTTCTATACCATCAACATCGCCATGCAATGTCCAGTTGTTGGGTCAAACTTTCGCCACTTGTCAGGGCTCCCCGGCGGCCATTAGCGCCCTCATGCGGCGAGGCATTTCAAGGTGAGCCACTTAGCAGCCGCTCTAATTGCGTTGCTGAGAAAAGTGAAAGCCTCCGTAAGAGACCAATTACTGGATTAAAAGCGTCGCGATGAAATTGCACCGATTAGCATATAATGGCGAACGGAGGGCAATGGACAGCGACCGGACTTAGCGAGCGACCCCCGTGCGCCAAATTATCCCCGAAATGGGGCCCATTTGGGTCGAGCAATAAAACCCTTTAGTTAATTCGCTAAAATGCCATCGAGGAGGTAAACCCATTTGGCACTACAGTCCAGCCGGATAACATCTGGACCGGCCATTACTTACTGTGAAGAAAAAAAGTGCAACAATTTATCAACATTTGGGGATAAAAAGGGTGTCGCTTCGAAACATTCGTGAAATTTAAACAAAAACTGAAGTTTAAGCTCAAGGAGTCGAGCATGAAATTGTACACGGAACATTGTTCCATGACAAAAATCATCACAATTTATGAATGAAAATTTTACCCTAAGTGCATGACGACAAGGGCCCCCAGGTGTACCGCAGAGATTTAGGGGATGATAAGCTGTGAGCATAAAAATTGTTGAAAAAAAGCTATTGCAGTCAAACAAATGGTACTATGCATTTTTTATAAGAATTTCGTTCCATATTTTTTGTAAAATTTCTCTCACAATTTTACGACTTTATGATATACTTGATGCCGTTGGAAAGGAATTTGGTTATGTTATCAGTTTGACAGTTTTGTCCCTTGACAATATACCAATCAGTTATTACAGGAGTTTGCTTCTGTATATATATATATTATTAAATTTCTCCAAAAATTTCATAGCTTTCTGATATAACACGACAATATTTTTATACAAAGTAACGAAAATTTTCCCTTTAAGTCACTGGAATGAGCCTTGATTGTACTATCAGTTTGGTCCCTTGTAAATTCCAGTGTTCAATAACCGGAGTACCATGACAATTTTAGTATGCAGTGGACAGTGCTATATATTGCTTTGTATTGCTCTAAATAGAAATTATAGGACTCGTACTCTGAAAGTCTCTGCTGTTTAAAAGCATTGAATCAAGAACACTGACTTGTTGGGATCACAATAATATAGAGTTTGAGCCAGCCAACGAAACGATAGCTAGAACGAGAAACAGCGTTGGCGGCCCGAAATGTCAAGGACTACCCTATGCGAAGCGTGGCATTCCAATGCCATTCCGATCCGCCAGCGCTGTTTCTCGTTTTATCGTTTCGTTAACGTTGGCTGGCTCAAACTCTATTTTGAGGAAACTCTTTACATTGTAAGAATGGAATTTTGAGCCAATGCTCATGCTTTGCTTCTATACATCAAAATAGGTCAATTCCACTTCGGAGTGAGAATTAAGTCTACCATATATGAACTAACTTGATACAAACTTGTGGTCATGCTGATATTTTAATACAAAATTCGCTTAACAGTTTTATCCGTTACACCATCTGTTACACCATTGACTACACCTGTGGTCATTTCGAGAAATTTGCTACAATTTTTTAACCATATTTTCGTCAGTTTTCAATGTCAAAAATCGAGTGGAGTTATAAACCTACAAATTACAATAACGCCAAACAATTGCCATCAGAACGAGTAAACGTTTCAAGATCTTCATTTTGGATTAATGCACTTTTCGAAAACATACTAAAAAATAACTAAATCGAAATAGTTAACCAGAGTCTAGCCATTTTTCGCGAAAGATGATTGAACGTTACTGCGGGCAAGTGGGCTAACGTGGGGGTGTTATTTTTTCCCAAATAATTAATGACTGAAGAATCGAAACGTCTGGACGGCCCTCCCCTCACTTTTTTTTTACCTTGATTTCATTAGAATCTTGTCTGAAATTTTCTCGATAAAAAAAAAAAAAAAAAATGACGGATTCCTCCGATTATTTCGTCCAAATTTTGTCTGACAGCAGATAGATACTTCCAGTTTTGGCCCACTCGATCATCAGCGATAATAGCTCTATAATTAAAATAAGCATGACTTTTCTTTATAGATTGAAATGCCGCCTAAATCTGCATTTGGTTTTGAAATTTGAGCTTTTTAAACTTTTAAAGATTACAGAAAGCATGTGTTCAACACAATGAACAATCGTATAACTTATATTTTAGGAAAATGTAGGTACATGTGTTAAAAGTCATATTTGGTGAATCCTCTTTTGATTAATTGTTGAAATCAATTATGAAATACTGCAAAAGCAATGATTCCATGTGAATCCTCCATGGATGAAAGAACGCTCTTAAAGGACAAACTTCCATAAGTGCAAAATCCAAACCTAACCTAACCTGTTATGATACTAGACAGTTTTCGCATGCCAACGTCTTTATACTTACCGTAATGTTAGCTGCGGGAAGGGAATAACCACGCATGCGCACCAATTACGTTCATTTAGATAATTGGGTGGCTCCTCCCTTTACGCAGCTAACGTTAAGGTAAGTATAAAGACGTTGGCATGCGAAAACTGTCTATTGTATAGTTTAATGATCTCCATCTTCAAGTGGTTGTAGTATTACGAGGGCGAGACAGTCTACTTCAATACTATTAGAGATTTATTACACAGAAAAACATTTAACTTACCGTTACGGAAGGGAGGAACCACAGACTGAACTACCCAATGAACTAACTGAACGTCATGGGTGCGCATAACGGTAAGTTAACCGTTTTTGTGTGTACCAAGTCTCTCTATTTTATAGTGAAATTACACTTTGAACTTATGTATGAATATTGATTCCAATACAGTATGAAATCCTTTTTATCCGTCTTGGATGGGATCGGAGGTTGGTTGGTTAAGGGAACGAGAGAGCCGGTTGATTCGAAGTTTATAAAAAAAAATGATATTAATACAGGGTATCCAGCAGCCTTGAAAATCGGCAAATTGGGGAAATTTGCTTGAATTTTATTACTTCGGAAAAATCGGGAAATATGCTTTAATATCCAGCCCGTGTCTATACATTATTGATAAATAACCAAAAACCTGATATTTTTTTAAAAAATGTTCAGACTCTTTGGAAAAATATTGCGGTAATTGGTCGTGGGAGGCGTTCTTGAAAATATAAGGGAATATATGCTTGAATTGTTTCCTGAAAATATGCTGGACACCCTGTAATAAAATACACTCTGCAACATATTCGATATATTTATAATACTGCTGATTAGTAATTAGCATATTTATACATTTAATTTTTCGGATAATAGAGGTTCTACTGTCTTTAATTAAGAATATCGGAGACCATCTGACTAAAAGTAGAGACTACACGGATTTTTTCATCGATTATTGGAGTGAATTTTTTAAAAAGACGACGTGTCAATTTCTTATTTGTTAAAAGAAATGTCCAAACATTGAGTTCAACATTTTATCAAAAGAATTAAGTCAGTATTCGCCGTATTTTAAGGAGAACTTCATTCATCCGGACATAAATTGCATTGACACCAATCACCCACAATGCATCTGGTAGGTAGCCATGATGGATAAATTGAACAATGGCCGACTTCCGGGTTCAAAAGATAATCGACAAAAAGCTATGGAAATCAAAGAAAAAACAGCGATAGACAGTGCTTATCAGCTCATAATTTCCCTATAAAACATATATCTATGCAAATATTTGTTTTTCGGGCAGAATAAAAAAAAAATTGGTTCGAATGATCAAATTTCGGAAGAATCCGGAATAGAATAAACAAAATGGCGGAGCCAATGACGCGTTAATTTGTGATTGGTTCGCCCACTCTCTGTTATCCTTCCATCATCGGAAGTGATGCCTATGTATACAAAAGGTAGGACGATGGTGCCGCGACGGCGATCACATTGCCCCCATGTTTTGCCAAGGAAAAAATATTTTTCTTGGCCCTTCCCCATCTCCAATAAGGCTTCTGTACATTGTCAATAGGTTTGCAGTTCTCGTTATCGAACATAACACATTCCTTTGAAATAAGTGATGCAAAGTACACAACTACGTATGTCGATACGAGTGACGTATAATAAAGTGTGTTAATAGTTCCAGGGACAAATAAAAAATGGCGAACAAATTCTTTTGATATATATATGCACACATCAAGTTTTTACTTTGTATAACACCGGTTGCAAAATAATAATAATAAACAAAGGTACCAACCATACCCACGTGCACTATCAAAATAACCGGAACTTTTCTAGTTTTTCCTAAATATGGATGACTAACCACAAGGATCTGAAAGGACTATATTGGTTTTAAACATGACAAAAATGATTTATTGCACGATGATGTTTTTTTACGCGCATATCTGAACTTGGGGAAGAATACGATATAATGCATTTCATCACTTATAAGACGCAAATTAATTTTAGTATATAGCATGACAAAAAAAACAATTTATTATAAGACAAAGTAAATTTCTTAGAACATCTTTTAAAATGTATCTTTTAAATTTACTAACAACACCAATAGGGAAACACACTAAATGTAAACAAAGTACACAGAAATTTTCAGGTGCGTCATTTCAGACAATACAGTGGATTCCGCTTTATCTGGACACCGGTTAATCTGGGCAGCCATTTATTAGGGCCAAATTGTCAAGAACAAATCCGGACAGTATATATTTTTTAACTTCGCATATTCTGGGCAGCTGCCTAATCGGGGCAAAACGCCTCCGCCGGATGTGTCCAGATTAAGCGGAATCGACTGTATTTGGAAAAATATTCAGCATACGAAAATTGTATCGGTCTGGACACGCAACATCTTTGGCCACATGTATCCAGATACAAGTTTATTGGTCAACTGCATCCAGGTATACATTTCTTGGTCCAAGTTTAAGTTTTTAGGTCACAGCTAACCAGATAAAATTTATTGGTCATACGTATTCAGGTATAGGTTTTTGGTCCCATATATCCTTCCAGATACAAGTTTTTAGGTCACGATTACATGAATTGATGTATCTGACGATTACCTACTAGATCGTATATATGGCTTAAGAAACACCTGCGATTCTACAACGCATCCCGTTTTAGAGAAGTTTCTTTGGGAATTATCCGGAAAAACGTGCGTCTTATAATTGATGTATAATCGACTTTATGTTATGTATTATATAATTACAGAGACTAACTATTGGCAAAATATATTCAGTGGCTGACTGCATCTAAAAATATTAGTTGCCAGGAAACAATGGAGACCATCTACAACTGCTGTATAAAACAATCATTTCATTTTTACAAGAAATGAATAACATTTTCAAAAAATATATAAGTGGAGAAACGTTACAATAGGAAATGGCGTTCTTATATATGCACATATTTGCATATCGTGAAGAATAATTTGTATTCCTATTTTTAGTCAATGCATTTAAAGTCAGAGAAAGAATTGCTGCAGTCGGTTAGCGTCAGGTGGCGCCTGATAGATGATTGACGGGTAAAAAGTTAAAAAATTGTTATTAATAACGATTAGATAGCGATACTACATCCTGGACAACAGAAGGTGAGTCCTGTATAAACAGGGATTCCCTACGCAAGTAAATTCAAAAGATTGCACATCACTATAAACTAAAGAGAGCACAGTTGAAAATCAACTTTAAAATGGTTTTTTCCCCCCAATCTATGATGTGGTTTCCAACGCTTTATATCTTTGTGATTTTTGATAAAATCTGTTTTCCAATGAAGCCCTGAAGGCTTGTGCAAGCAACTTTGAGAATTTTTTTAGGCAAATCTTAGCTAAATCTCACTATTTAATAAAATATTCACATCAACAAACTGGTTAATAACAACAACAAAGTATTTTAGGAGATATATTATAGGTTATAGATCATCTTACGACTGAAGTGTACTTGAATATCTATAGAATTTATCGCAAAAGAAATATTTTCTACTTCATATTTGTTACGAAAAAGTATTTTCAGAGATATCTTTGGCGATGTCATTTTACGACTCCCAAGATGGCCGTCGAATTTCGTCGAATTTTGCAGCATTTTCGTAAGAGAACAGGACGCGGGAGTTTCCTGCACGCTGTCATCTCTTTTGCAAACAGTGACCTAACGACCACTGACGTCACAAAGCCAGTGCTAACCAGGTAACAATGTTATGTCATTGTTCCAATAATGGGCACGTAAAAAATTGACGTCAACGTGACGCCATTTCGTATTTTCTCTTCGCATCCTTGTTTTTTTAACGCTTATAATGTTTTGTTTGCAATCTTTTCCGGCTTTTTTTTATTTGGGTGTCGGTGGGCAAGTCCACGCCTTTCATGTAGTATTAGCCTTAAAATCACAATACGGTAAGGCACTAACAGATTGGGATTTCCCAACTACGTAAATTATTACTCACAAAAACCACCGAAAATCCTACCCCATAAGAACGCAAATTAGGTTTATCTTAAAAACCACTTTAAGAGGTTTTACACTTTAAGAGAGGTTTTCGATACAGAGTAATGATCAAAGAAGCTTCCTTGGAGGCCAATGTCCCCAAAGACGTCATCCAAACCAACCCTTTGGACTTCCGCATCGCAGCCGTGTAGTTAACCCGACCATTACTGGCTTTAACAAGCTTATTTTCAACCTTTAATGACATAGGGGCTCGAGCTAAGGAATGCTTCAGCTTAGGTCTAAGGGCTATGCCGTGGACACCAATGTCCTTTAAAATTCCCAAAGAATTCGAGAAAAATCAAGGCATGTATACATGTATATTCGTTTTTACTAATTTTCTAAAACGAACTCGAGTTTTCTGTAAAGTTCCAATAAGGTCTACGAAAAAAATGTCTGCTTAATTTTTTTTAAAAATAAGCTTGATAAATATCACGTCGTTTTTAATTGAAAATTGAAGAAATGAGAGCACGCTATCAATGGAATTTTACTATATGGGACTCCATGGTATGAGCCCCTTAATAATAAAATGTTGGTACTATTATGAGATTTCATAATAATGGGATGCTCCATAATCGCATACGTCCCATGATAGATACAATTTTAACCTTGGTTGTGAATTTTCAAATGTAACCATTTGTCAACAATGAAATATCACTTGCTTGATACAATGATGAAAATTTATGTAGTTTACACTTAATGAAGACAAATATGGTGTTACCACCCAAATGACAGTCATGTTCTGGAACCAAACTGCTTATCGAATGTAGATTATACTTAATTTCAGCATATAAACAAACATTCAAATCCACACTAGTAAAGACAACTCCAAATTTTGGCGCCATTTTCATCACGCATGCGCGCACCCGCCCCCAAGGCGTTGTTGGCGCGATTGATCCACATCACGACACACAAGAAAGAACTCACCGATCTCATCGCCGTGTCCCATCGATGCAAGTGTATGCAACAGGTCGGGCGTCAGCAGACTGGGAATTCCCTTCAGTCGACCCATTTTCAGCAGACACGGTTGGGATTAGAAGATCGCGGTTGGGATTAACGAAGATGGGATTAGTGGCGGCACGTGGGCGGACGTGTAGACGCGGCGTAGACTGGACAAAGCGGCACCTGGCGGGGAGGAAAAGAAAAAGTGGAGGTCAACACGACGTCAACATTGAGCAAGAGTAAATCAGAAAATGTATGCGCCATGAAGGATGCGATGCATTACTTGCAAGAAATCAGAAAAGGCGGGAAAAAAAAAACTGGAAGGGAATAACCCAGTTTTGAGATTATATGGCTTTTGGCAAGCCATTGCCAAAGGTGGTTATGTGATTACCAAACTGTTACGCCTGCTCGTTAAATCGATGCTATAAACATGATCGTTTATTAGTGGTCATGTTCATTCATCAACACTGGTCATCAGTTTTTACATAGATAAAAACTTGAAGAAAAAACCGTTGTCAATGAATTTAGAAATGATATTATTCCGTCAATAAGGGATCATTCAAAAAGGACGACCCCGAAATTCCTTCAGAAATAAACTCCCTGTCCACTGTCCATTTTAGTCCAGACTCTCCCTCCCTCAAATAGACGACCTTGATTTTGTTGAAAAGTAGTATGTCCCGTCTCGCTGCCAATTCCATGACATTTTTCCAGATTTTTCTGATTAACGGAAATTTCCTGACCTCGAAGGGAAATTCATGCATACAATTAGTGTTTAACAAAAATTTAGGCATAATTCCCGACTTTCCCGAGGTTTTAAAAATTAAAGCAAATTTGGAACTACACATATTTCTTCTGGTGTCCATTCCCTTTTCGCTGACCTTTAAAACTCAAACAGAAAAGCCAAAAACTGAAAAATACCATCATTAATGGACGTCCATAATGGCTCCCTCCCTCCCCCTGTCTACATGGTGTCATTTTTATTTAAAAAAATAAAAATTACATTAATCGTCTTTGCAAAACGTGCAAAGATCAGCAATTAACACAATGTCAGTAGGTGTCAATCAATCAGGGGGTGCCGAACCACAATAAGGATATCAATTAATCAGGTGAGCAGAATTTGTCTCGAGGCAGGACAGGGAATAGAAAGCTAGCAAACACGTGATGCTTGGCTTGCATCGATAATGACGTCATCTTAATGAAGGCCCATTGAAAATTGAAAGCAATAGAACATCACACCTTTATACAATTTTCCTATTACAAATTACTGCGCAATTGGCAAACTGCAATTCACCGCAATAAAACTGCACTTTTATTACGGAGCAACTGCAGCTTTTAGTTTCGTAAACTTTGAAAAATACTGCGGTTAAGTATATAGTTAAACTGTGGTTTTATTGAGATTTTTTGTTGGGAATTCCCTCGTGTGTTGGAGCCACGTACACGCTGATTTTACAATCAGTGTTTAATGCTTAATCCACCAACAAGTAGACATGATGCACTGATCCAGTAACTTCCAAACAATTGTCAAAAATTAACTTTCAGATACAACAGTGTGAAGACACAAAATGTAGAAAACAAGACTGGATCAAGTCTGGAATAACCAAATAGAAACTATTCCAAAAATAAATACCACATATGCGGCTCACGGAACTTACGGAAATGTCAAGTGGTCAAAACAGTGAACTGTCCTCATTTAGACAGAGACTCAGTTGACAACACCACCTCGATCAAGATGATGTCAAGAAATGCTGTTGTTGTTGCTGCTGCTGCTGTTGTGCGTGATAATCGTGTTTACAACCGAACCGCAATAAGCTGCGAAATCCATTAGCATATTACCGCAAAAATTCTTCGAAAATTTTCAAAGATTAAATGGTACTCATTCCCGAAAGTGATTTGTCAACCAGTGTTTTATGCACTGCGTTAACGTTGAATTGTATTCCGAACCAGGCTTATCTACCATAGGTCACAGCGCCCCACTTTGACCAAACTTTGATTAAATTAGATTACTTAAAGAGTTTAGCCAATAAGATCTCCGGAATGTTATGTACTTTGTGACATGACTTAGTGCAGCCAGGTGGCCAACATTTTAAAAAAAAAAATACATCCCGACCATATTAACCAAACTTGTAAATCAATACCTGAATACCTGACGCGCTTTTTCACGTGGACTCTTGGCGGGAAAAGTTAGATTAAATTGGCTGACATTTCTAAAGGTAAGCTCCAAAATGAGCCAACAAGTTGTCATGTGATATATCAATTTCAACGATATAGGGCGCTGTTTAGTCACGTGAGAATGTGACATGATTGGGCGATAAGGTCAATGAGGCTAGTTCTGGTTGTCTGAATATTTTAAATGCATAAAATATTGATATTGAAGAAAAGGGTTAGTGGTAATCTTGAGAAAGTAATTTATATGCAAGGGCAAAGGCTAAAACAGATTTTTTTTACAAAAACATGTCCACATTTCATCCTTAAATACATAATCGTATTTCTATAACATAACAAGATGTTGCTGACGGAAATGTCAACGATCTCAGATTTTGAAAAAACCTGGTGAAATTGTGGATGTTCGTTATAAAAGGATAGATACAAACACCTATGATAAAACACACGAAGCTATAATAATTTCTACAATATTTTGTAAATGTTATTAAGGACTATCATGTCATAGAACATTTTTAAACAAGTAGCTTTAGTTTCCAATATCATCTTAAAAATAAATAAATTGAAACATCTTTATAAGAAATGACATCCCATTGGCAGAATTTTAAAAAAACCAAAAAAACTAGGCTACATATAAAAATAGAGATCTATAGTGCAATTTTTAAAAATATGTGTCAATAAGAAATACCATGCCATTAGTATTGTTTAAAAAAAAAGATAAAAGTAGAATATAAAAACCAATTTCAGTATACCTGCAAATTTTCAAAAATAACTATATGAATTTTAGATAAAACCTCTATGGAGCGCCATTGAGCAACAACTGCAATCTGCCAAACCATTTCGTGCAATTTTCAGAAATTCTGTCAAAGGTTGTGAATTGCTTAAATCGTCCAGACTCCCTTCGCGTTCTAACACGTTAGGCGGCGCTCGTGCCACGAGCTTACCGCCACGAGGGGGCGCTTCAATCGGGTCAACGTCCGGACGCCTTCGAGCATACATGTATTCTCAACCGGCAATTGATTAGCATATTCAAGGGCGCAAACCTTTTCTACGGAAAGGACCCGATCGCCTCCGCCCTTAAATTCGTCCAATTCGTTGCACGATGCAATTCCAAATAAACTCCCCCGTAGTCGCGCCGTCAGCGCCCTTTGCGGACGTCGTGGCGCTGGGAAAAAACGCTTGACGTTCGCCTTATAGTGTCGAGTGATTTTCTGGCGAAAAAACAGTAATTAACAAAGTTTACCCGCCCTACGTCGTCGTTTAACGGTAAACGAAATGGTGTTTAGCAATATTCATTACTTTTCTGAATGAAACGTCACTCATTCAAGATATACGGAACGCTCCAAGGCCTTTCACTGAAATGGCCATGGTTAAATGACGTCATCCGGAAGTGCAGACGAAATGGACCTATCTGCCCAATGCCATTACACACTCAAGTCTTGATTGATACCATATGACTCATTCCAAGATTGTCTGAGATTCGCTACACACGTATCAGTCATACACCTTCATTCATGGGCTGTGAACCGGGACGTCTATGTCAGTTTTGTTTACAAAACGTCTGAAGTAGTTTTGATTCATGCAACATGACTGATAGTTGTGGTGACTGGCTCGACAACGGTTATTTTTAGCATAACAGGCAATTTGGCAAGTGAGCTACAATTCTCACTATAACAACAATTAACAACAAAAAACAGCTATTTTTTAAATTGAAAACTCGTTATATTTTCAACTAAACACCGATTGCCATAATCCATGCTGCAACCACCAGGTGGTAGCAAACTGGTTATTCAGTATTTTAAACAAATATTGACCAATGAACCATTTTTTTGCAATTATAATTACCATTTTTTTTAGATTAGTTTGCACTTAGTTTTAAAAAAAAATAATAATAATAAGTGTAATTAAGTGGCATGCTCGCTTAACAAACAAGCAATTAGCACATTATCAATTATCCTAATTCGGTTTCCGCACCTTCTAGTGGCAAGTGGTTAAATTAAGGCGTGACGTACTATAATATATACAAAATGGCGGTATTGGAGGTATTCTTCCCTTCCCGCCTTTAACGTTAAGGTTAACGTTAAAGCGTTGGCTGGCTCAATCTCTCTATTAGAGCATAGGCAGCTTTAACTAAGTTACAGTTAATGGAAAATTACGATTCTAGCTTCGGAAAGCATTCAAAATGCCTAGGCAGACAGTCAGAATGCATTTTACAGGTGAACCACATATGTACAAGTATGTAAAAAGGTCACAAGGTGTCCACAGTATCGACACTCCGTAACCGCTGAATACAATTGGTACGCTTGAATGAGGCACAGAGGCTACCGATGGGACCGTACCATTTGTGCTCCACTTCTACGGTAGATGGGGCGTGGGCGTCCGTCCAGGGACACGTGATACCCACCCGGGCAAGTTCAACTGCCTCGGTCCTCCGTCGCGGACAGCAGCGTGTCCACCCACGCAAGGCCACCATTGCCAGGTGCGTGTTGAAAAGTGGATAAAGGATTTCAATCCTCAAGGTTGGGCAACCCTGCAGGCACCAGAGTGGACCAGCCTCCTTGGCGCTGGTTTAGATCAAGGGTATCAAAACAGATCTCTGTATAAACATGGACAAAACTTAGCTTACATCGGAAAATGAGTATCCCGGAAACTATGTGGGAAGAATGGTTTCTCAGTTGCAGATTTCTTGCATACAAATAGCTCAGAAAAAAAGCATAATGGACACGAGCAGCTGTTTGAATCTGTGACAGGCCACGAACTTTTCAAACACAGTTAGTATTGAGCAATGCAGATTTACGATCTAGGAAACTGGATAATAGGATTTTAGGTTCAAACATTTTAAAAGTTGGAAACTGCTTGAGGTAAAAACAGTGTGTTGGAACAAGGCGTTGTGTTTTTTAATACGTGTTTTCTGTCTGTAAGCTGACACATGACGTCACAAAGGGTTTTCAGTCAACCTCCAAAATAAGGATTGAAATAATCAACAGCAGACAGCATTGTTGAAAGATGAGTCATTTGGTGAGCTTGAGGCGTTTGGGAGCTCCTATTAGCCGAACGTTAACGTTTGGCAACAACAACTACTTTTTGAAATATTGACATTAAACTATAGTTCTTGGGCAGGTGCAGTTCATCAGCATGGCATGTGGTTGAAAAGTCACGTGGATAAAACAAGTACGCCGATTGGTTTGTTAGGTCATGCATGTGACCTTACAAACAACAGACCACGCCTTTGTTGTTATTTTCATTCAGAACCGTTCTATAACTCAATTACTTTCAAACATTCCATAATATATTAATATTTAAAGGAAGTTGTAATATGTGGAATTAGATCTTATAAAATTTGATAAAATGTTTATAAAAAAATCTTAAAGAGTAAAAGGAGAAGTTTTTTTTCTTTTTTTCTAAAACTCGAGCATCGTTCATCGTAAACGTTTTGACGTTTCCCTACAAAAGAAAATAATTACAAACTAGGAAACGTCTGACTTACTTCCTTCCATCATGCACGCAATATTTCTTAGATTCAACAATAAAACTCAAACCAAATTTTCGAACGCCATCATCGTTCATCGTAACATGTTGCGTATTATCCCTTAATCATGCATAATTGCGTCAAAATATGAAGAAATTCAATTTTATGTAATTATTTGCAGTTCTTTTTCAAGTATACATGTAGTTTCTGAAATACTGAAACTAAATACTAATAGTAAAACTAAAACATCAGAACACAACGTTTTTGTCTTTAAATCGAGCATCATTCACGCTGTATACGACGAACGATGCTCAAGTTATAGGCAAAAAGATTCGTTTGGTAGCTTTTACGGTTTTTGGTAATTTATTGCTTTATTCAACCTCAAAATACCGTAAATTATCAATACCAAACCTCCCAAACGAATGTTTTTATCTATAGCTCGAGCATCGTTCGTCGTATACAGGCTGTTTAATTTTTTCTGTTCCATGGAGTAAAAGGATATTTACATTTAACTCGAGCATCGTTCATTGTATCGTGTTTTTTTTTATAACAGTAGTTAAAATCGTAATACTGGAAGTAATACATTGCAATATGTCTTATAATATCGTCAAAAAGTTTTCTAAAGTTGAAAAGTCTGGTCCAGGGTTCGGCAAAGTTTCAAAAGTTGCCTTCAACCGAATGTAGGACGAATATTTGCTAGTGTTTCGTCATCGTCGCACTCGGAAGCTACATCACATTGCACCTTGTTGCACTTGTCTACTGACAAATAGACCTGGAATGCAAATCGTTTTTCCAAACCTGTATTACTTCGGTATTACGAGTGTGGGCAGGACAAATCGACATTCTCATTTGAAGGCCATCAGATGGGGGTGAACGTTCCCCAAACACAGCGTTCAGCGGGCCAATAACATAGGTGACACATATTGCACTCTAGCGAGACAATTTTCACATGGCGATTTCTGCCTTTTAATATAGCTTCCGATATTGTCAGCAGTTGGCGTCATCGTTATCTTCTAAATATTTGGAATGCAACACATTTTGTGCTTGAAAATATTGCTTATCAAATATTTGTCTGCTTATAATCACAGCAAATGTCCATGCAGCGAAGCCAGCATTTACAAGATTCAAATAAGGAGGTTAAAAGAATTTTCTTCTACTTCCTTACGAACAAAAACTTGGGTCACCAGATATTTAGTTAAACTATAAAATTATATTAAAACTTCCTTCAAATGCTGTAATGTCGTAAAATGGCATACGAGCCACGTTAGAGCTACTATAGCCACCAATTTAAAGGGACATGTTATTCAGTAGTCTTGTTATCTTCAGATAATATACAGAAGTCACAAATACAAAAATGTGGTGATAAGAACTATTTTATATAGTGCTTATATTCGATGTTATTTTAAGTCGTTTAAGCGAATGTTTATATGAAATACAGTTTTAAAACGACATGCTAATTTCTATTTTTAATATAATTAAAGATAACGTCTGATAACTAGTCATATAGGACATAAGTGAAGAATTCTTAGAATATATTCCATAGTTGTTATTTATTTATTTTTTGATCAAAATATGATTATAGTCAAATATTTTTGAAAAATATAATTTACAAATGATAAGCTTTAGATACCTCGTTTTTACATTGAATCTGCACTTCAATAACTTCTCAAAAAAAATGGTGAATTGATACAAATTATTATGGAAAGGGGAAATGGTAGTTAAGACTCCTTGTATGAGAACCTTTAAAAAATGGAACCGCCCTGTCCAAAATTAACTAACTTAGATTTGATATTCACAATCGTATGTATAGACATGAAAGAGTCACATAAATAGGAATAAAGCCTCGTTTCCTTTGCACAAAATTCAAGTTAAATATTTGCTCTATCTTGTAGAAATATTCAAGATGGCGGTTTACACCTGCATTCTCCACTCCTACATACAGTATGATATCCTATATATGTATATAGTATATTGTATCCGAAAGTCAAGGTGCGGCAATGCAACCATGATAATCTACTCAAAAATCCCCGTTTATGTTGTGTAACCTGAATGTGGAGGCATTCTTGGGGCAAGCAGACTCATCCCCTGCAAAACCTGCAAAACCCTTTGATTGGTCGATTCCGGTATGGGAATCAAATCCTTATCACCATAATCGTTGGCAAACACGTCAAGAAACTATGCACATGTTTGAGAAATGAATCAAAATTAAGGAATTTAATAGTGTTACCCGTTCACCTGTTCGCATTCCAATTTTATCAATCATGATAAATAAATACATTTGCGATGGTGCATCGATCTCGAAATGAAATCACGATACCGAAATAGTTTTTCTCTAAACTTCCCTAACGATAATGACGAAACGATGGGAAAAAATTGGATCATGTTGCACCACGGTGTAAAAAAACGTAAAACATGTACACAGTGGTGCGTCGAGATTAGAGATTAAACCGTTTTGGCACTGATACATGTATGTGTGAATCAAAAATTTCACGGTCAACGTCTGGGTTTTTTCCCCCTCTCGTGTGACACATGTATATGATGAACTCATAGTTCGTATCTGTAGTTCCAGAGAAATTATCAAAATTAACTGTAACGAAACAATAAAAAACCCATCTGATCCTAAATTGCTGAATGTTTATTCAATCACGAATCTGGGTATTTCTGATGATCTTGCATCTTAAACGGATATGTTTGGCATGCCTTTGGTTGCCAAGCATACATGTGTGGGACCAGAAAGGACGTCCCAAGACCCTCCTCCTTCATACTTTATTTATCTTATTTTTTTTTAAAGTGGAATGTCCAGAAAATTTGTTGGAACATACAAAGGCCCATCCTATGCATTTTCAAGCACCCGTATCACTGCCAATTCCACGATATTTTTCCAGATTTTTCTGTAAACGGAATTTTCCTGACCTTGAAGGGAAATTCCAGCATAAAATTGGTATTTAACCCAAATTTAGGCATAATACAAGACTTTCCCGAGGTTTCAAAAATTAAAGTACATTTGGGACTGGGCACACATTTCTTCAATTCAATTCAATTCAACTCAGTATCCTACAGTCAGCAAATGAATGCCATGTGGTAGGGGGGTCGTACCCATTTTCAGGAGAATTCTCCTACGTCAGTAGCGACTTAGACATCATTGTGAAACTGAACTTTAATTGAATTTATACTATCACTAGGAAGATGATTCCATCGTCTAATCGCATGCAAAAAGAAGGACCAATAGTAAGCATCCGTTTTAGCACGAAGCTCCGTCAGTGGTTGAGAGTGATTATGTCTACTTCTTAAATGATTATTAGGCACACAAATATGTGAAACAAGATGTGAATTCTTCTGGTGTCCCTTTCCCCTTTCACTGATCTTTAAAACTTAATTAAACAGAATAAACAAAAACTGAGAAATAACATCATTAGTGGACGTCCAAAGTAGCTTCCCCCTCCCTTCCCCTGTCCACATGGTGTCCACATGCCAGCAGACCCCCTATCCTGTTTTGAGGACGTCCTTTCTGAATGGCCCCTATGTCAAATTGGACCATGTTACCATGTTGAAATGCAAATTTTAGAGAAGAATATTTACATGTTGAAATGTAAGTGTTGTCTGCTATATCTTTGTTATAGCTGGTTCTTTTGATTACTTCAGGAAATTGGAACCCACCATTGTATGAATTCTTGACGGTTTAATTTGAATTTCAGTGGGTATCAATAAATTGGCATTGATACAGTAGAAAGATACTCTTTACCCATTGAGTTATCGAACTGAGATTAATAAGAATATACATTATATGAAATGTCCGGAAATGCTACATTATCATAAAAAGTCAAACGTGATGCATATTTTGTCTTAAACAGTACAGATGCACAGAGATATTTTTTTACTTGGAACTTGGTACTTGGTACTTGGAAATGAATTATTTCGAATAAATATGGTGTAGTTGTTGTAGTTGCAACAGTATAATTGCATTACAGTATTAGAAATAACAGATTATTTCAATTGTATTTTCAAAAATTCTAGTTTGCTATATACTAATAGTAAAATAAAATATATTCTTCAATATAAAAATATGCAGAAAATATATAATCCATTCTGTATAAAATATGGCATAATTGCATTTTGACTACAATACTGTATATTCCTAATATACAATGTTTTTAATGGACAGTTTTAGCATGCCAACATTTTCATACTTACCTTAACTTTAATGGCGGGAAAGGAATAACTACGCATGCGCACCCATTACATTCCCTTCCCGCCATTAAAGTTAAGGTAAGTATACAGATGTTTCATGCTAAAACTGTCTAATGTATGCTACATGTCTACTCAACGTTACTTTGTGTGTATATATGGAATAAATGGAGTATTTAATTAGAATAAAATCATATATGGGCAAACATCTAAAAGTTCTCTGAAACTAAACATGGAATCAATACAGGGTGCTGCAAAAGTGTACACTTCCATTTCTTCCGTTTTATTGTTATCAATTTAAACCTACCTCTTTCATGGCCAACTGAGCCTAATGCATAAAAACGAAAGGGGTAAGGGATCAAAACCCAATTACAGAGTGCACAGGGGGCAGTTCATAAATCACGTCAGCCCGCATGCAAATTTCAGGGTGGTAACAAACCGGACGCATTTTCTTGCGTTCAAAAGATGACATCCCTTGGAAATCGATTATAAAGTAGGAAGAAACAGTGTAGTTAAATTAAATCCGAATTCAACCCCCAGCCTTTTCATGACCCCGCAGTTTATTAGCCTTTCCTCCTTCGTCCATTAAATCACATTTAGGCGCAAAAAACCACGCAAAAAAATAATAATGACCATCCATTCAGAACCGAGGGTATGAAATTTGTATATTACACGTTGGGTAGTGGGGACCATCTTTGTCCCTCCCCCTTCGTACGTGTACTTTATTATCCGTGCCTAATTTGAAAGGGACCATTGGAACATTCTTAGCATTTTGACGTTTTCTTCGTGTGGCAGGGCAAGCGGTGTGCATGCATTAATGTCACTTGGAAACGAATATATTTGAATTTTAAATCCGCCCTTCCCATATTTCCATGTACCTGACATCGGCTCTCATATAAATTTAATTCACACTCGTGTACCAGCCAGAAACATGACTCCAATTGCGAATGCATGAAATATCAATTGAGTGGCAAAGATGTTCTGAAAGCTAGTTTCGTATGAATTCAAAGTGAGATTTTTGTTTAAACTAATCTGACGATATCCAGTAAACAAAAAAAAAAACAAAAAAAAACATGAATGTATGAAACACAGGGGTAAAAAGTTTAAAAAACAGGTAAGAAATGTTTGGGTTGGCTAAAAGTTTTCCAGGTTCCCCCAAGAAAAATTCAATTATGGATACCATCAGCATAAATATTTTGCTTGAAATTTCGGATAATTTCCAAACACTTCTTTGCAAATTGTACGAGTTTACATAATTCAATAATTTTGTTCAGGTTTTTCAACAACTGCTGCCGAAAAAGTATTTCTGAGCAGACAAAAATACTGCAAATTTGCAATAAAAAGAAATTTTATATATAATTTGAAAAAACTATCTGTTATCAAAAATGTATGTAAATAAGCGTCAGATAACAAATGATGTTTTCAAAGGTGCAAATATGGATAAGTCTATCAACGAGTAACTAAGATCTTTTAAAACAACCTAAGAAGTTTGTTCTGAAATCTACCCTTGATAGATTAAAAAGCGCAAATTTATGGAAAGTTACAAAAACTTCAAAAAGATATCTCTTTTCTGAGCCTGGAGCCTGAAAGATGTGGTGATATGGTGTGAATATTTTTGATGAAACAAACAAAAAAGAAACCGGAAAACCAGATAAATTATCAGAATGTGGACATTTATAGAGCATAAAAACTCGACTGTTCCCTTAAAATTACACGTTGTATACAGTATACGTGAACAGAATTTTAAAGAAAGCGTTCACAAAGCATTTAGAAATTATCGGAATAACTCACAAGTTAGATAATTTGAGAGAAGCCAAGGTTCGAACTGCAGTATTGCCAAGATAATATATTATCAAAATATATATTATTATTGAAATTTAATTACGGGAGCGATTCCACATAGTGAAAGTGGAATCTTGTAAATTTCGAACACAAACTTTTTTATGATTTAATTTTTGAAAAAATTTCAGTAAAAAAAACAGACGAATTTACCCAGTTTATGCAAATAAAGGAATTTACTAGCCAGTGAAAGGAAAACTTTTGAAAAGTTTAGGTGTAGTATGAGGAAAAAAATTACAAAATGTGTTTTAATTATTCCCAGATCACAATCTGACCAAAATTTTCCTCTATAAATTGTCCAATATATCATTTATTAACTTAGCCAAAAATGCAGTCATTTAGTGGTCTGCAACATATTCTCTTATAATAATACGTTGCAATTATTGAAATATGGCGTAATTTCTAAACAAAATATGATGTCATTTGTACGAAAATTTTACATCTTTTTTATTGAAAGTGTAACTTATTCACAATAAAATAAGGACTTCGATTTTACTGAAATAAGACGTGATTTTCATTAAAATTTGGGATTATTATTTAGTGAATTCTTTCATAGATAAATACGTTTTCAGACCAATTAAAATTGCGTCACTGGAGGTTTATTTTTCCACCTGGGATATATTGCTCATATGCTATAAGTCAATTTCACATATCAATGCAAAACGGATATGGACAATAGAAGAATCTTAAAAATGACGTTGCCCCTTCAAAGCAAAAAATGTTAGATAAGATGCAACTACTGTATATGGAGAGCATTCCCCATAAGTAGTTCAACATGGCTGCCGCCCGGGCGGCTTCAAATTTGATGAATTCCACAAGTCAAACGCGACATTATCGTGGAATTCAAAGGGTGTAAATTAATAAAAATTTCACTTTGATCAGTCATAGCTCCATTATACAGTAAAATACGTTGTAATGCCTTAACAGAAAAAAGGCGCCAAAGAATGACGTCCCTCTCGCCCGGATGTGGACAACCCTTGGCACTGACGGAGTTTCCCGTCAAAAATGTCGGTTGTGGAGACATGTCGTCGCCCTTAGCTTATAAAAAAAACATACAACTACCAAAATAGTGTTATAAACATGTTTATATTAGGATCATTAACAGATTACTACGTCATCGTATTTCAATACTCACAAATTGTGCAATTATTTGAAGGATTGGTTCAAATAAGTCTGTCTGGATCTTGTACAGCACACCATGTGTATACCATTGCAATCACAGCATTTTACACATTTGTAACATGTTCCACCTCAATAAGAACTCTTAAGAATTATTTTAAACATACTTAGATGAACAAGTAAGTGGCATTGCAGTTGCATGCAAACATTATGCTGATAACATGATTCCAGAGTTTTGGCAAATTTTGGATAATTGAAAGTGCAGGAAAAATTTCAATATAAACAACAAATTTATAGAAGATTGATTCCATGTGTATATAGATTTTTTCTCAAAATACGTAAATTTGTAAGTAAATTTACATTCGATTGTCAAGTTATTTTCCACACCTGCACTTACGAATTTGCATATATTCGTTTTACCATAAGTTGTCTGCAGAATATATTTTATCATCCAACCAAATTGGATACATTTACACATGTCCAATATAGAGTGCATGGGGTCCTTATTTTTAAGCTTTTGCAAAATGGAGATGTTTATAAAAAATTTTTGGTAGAATTACCTTAAGTTTATCTAATATTTAGGAAGCGCTACCAAGATCTGAAAAATCGAAAAATTGTCATACTATGAACAGGATAATACTAAAAATTAGCTGAAATTCAAAATATACCAAAATTGTAAGAATATTAAAAAACAAAATTGGAAAAAGATAGGCTGAAGCCACTATTAAAAATACGTGTATCACCCTCCATTTGAAGGACCACTATAATGTTCAGTCATTGACACCAGTATTCCCGACCGAAGGAGGAGCAACATTGCATGCAGCCATGATCAAAGACTCACCACAAAAAGCACACCACTGGCACCACGACACACCATGGCTTGGGTGTGGTGCTCGTGTTGTGTGAGTGTATGTGTGGTGAGTTTTAGATCACCCCGGAAATGCGAGAACCCAAAGACTCGGACTCCAGATACCCACACATACTGAAAAGCCAAATTGGCATTATGGATGACTAAAGATAGTTTTCCTGCTTACGCGGGGGAAACCCCGCCCCCTGCTTTCCCACCCACCTGTCTGCAAAATATTTCCATTCTTGGTCAAATCTTATAAACCACGTTCGCCACCCAAGCGGTATTGCATATGTACAGAGTGTCCTAAATTTAGCTTTCTTACTTCTAATTTCTATCTTTCAAAATCTAATCCAAAATCAAAAGTCAAACAGAAGGAGGTCCCATATTATGGAGAAACCCAATAAGTTTAACTGAAACCCCCGATTTGTGTATCTCATTTTCCTCTTTTATATTGTCGATCATAAAGTTTTCATTCAGAATAGAAGGTGTAAAAATAAATATACGTATATGTGCATGATGAGCACCTCTTATCATATCTAACATTTGTATGCTGACTTTAGGGTGCTGCGTTAAATTTAATGTTACTACATAGTTTTAAGTAGTTAATGACGATTACAACTGTTACAATCAATTATTTTATATAAAAATTCTAATAAATATAATTTTATTCAACTTTTAAAGTTTGTAATCGTATTCAACTACTTAAAACAATGCAGTATGACATTCACCTAATAATTGACACAATTTTATTATACTTTTGTCGTTTTCTTAAAATAAAATTAGCAACTAATTAGGCCTGAGTTGGCCTAAACGTTGTGCTGACCAGTCAAGTTTATTGGATTGCTTATTTCTAAATCTCGCTGTCCATATCTAAAAGATTATTAAGAAATTTAAAATTGGCTGGTTAAATAAATTCAAGCAATAATTGGGATTACAAATACGTTTTGTATCATGAATATCACGTTGAATTCCACTGCATGACACAAAGCTAATAATTACATTGCATAAAATAAAATAAGGAAGAGTAACATGTGCGTGCAACGTGACATAAATTGTCAAAGAGGATGAGACACCATTACACAAAAAAGAATCTGCCCTACAAGTCTAGTATTATATTCGTGGTGACATCATAACAGCGTTGTGTCGCACCTAACTTCGGAATTTAAACCAATTAAATAATCATTTCCAGAATATAAATGCATTGTAAGACATAAGTATAATGTATCTTTCCAAATATAGCCATTTCAATTAGTATAATTTCAATTTTATAAAGTTTACTCATGGTAAAATAACACCGTCATCACGTGGAATTTTCATTGGATTAGTTTGTTTGAAACGAGTTTTAAACACATTAACACGTTCATGTAAGCCGTTACACCGGCGCGTAAGCCGTGGCCGACAGCCGTTAGCCAGTATACTTCCGTTACAGGTCGCTTCTAAATTTACACCCCTAGTAATCCTAATTAAAATTACCTATGTACTTTAAGGTCATCGCATAACATGTACTGTTATATTAACTTAATATAAAAACTACACGTACATTTTCCCAATATAACTAATATTAAGGAAAGATGAGTGTTAAAACTGTAATATTTCATTAGAGATACAGATTAAATACGCTTTTGTTTTCTATTATGACAGACTATTATGACAAACCTCTATTAGTTAATCGCGACAATCAGACAAAAACAGATTGATATACAGTATTAATCACGTCATGTACTAGTTAGGTACTCAATATGATTTTAATGTATACCACTGTTGATATGTAGCCTGCTGAAGTCATCATTAAAACAATAACATCATCATTTTTAATTAACTTTACAAATTTAGATATTTTCCTCCACAACATTATCAATTTTCATATCGATAACGTCATGCCTCATGTCATACTTGAGATAAACTTAAGTATCAAGGCGCCTGCCCAGGAAACAACGTCACACTACAGACATTCGTCATAAGTCAATATGTCCAATCCAGTGACGGATACTGATAAACTAAGAGACGACAAAGATATTAATTTTCAGAAAACGTTATTATCGTCTGCTGACCTCCATTCTAAAAGAAATGTTGCAAAATATACTCAAAGAACACATCCTTATGATGTCTCCTGTATACTTACTCATGACAGTCACAACGCAAACACTGCATATTTATATAAAGTAACCTCCATCGAGCAAAAGCCTAATAACCATTAGCCAAGGTGTCACCTTGCCCGATGGCAGGTATGGGTACCTGATGAAATGGGCCCCTTTAAACATTAGACAACATGCTACAAATGTTAATGACCATTTAATAGATTTTAATATACAATTATTTAACACAAAAATGAAATTTTACAGTTTTTGAGTTTAAGCATTTTTTCTTTTCCATTCACATCCATTCTTTTGCAAAATTCGTAGTGTTTCCATTTCTTTGTCCACTCCCAAAGTGGGACTTAAAGTTAAAATACGTAAAATGTTTGCACGGACTTTGATACCACCTTAAACAGCAATTGATTGGCTTTTCATATACGATATCTAAGAAACTGATTGAGATATACCTCGGTGGTGCTTTGACATTTAACGACGTAAAAATTGCCCTTTTGGACCATGATCAATCATCTCTTCAAACTAAGGAACAGACTATGCCTTAGTCAATATTTGGAAACTGCAAATATATAAACCACTGTAAAACTTGGGCCTTTTTAAACAATACATTATAGCCTAAATTGAGTTTATCAAGGTGAAGAATCATCAAATATAATGCATTAGTATATCCACTATAGCATTACCTCCAATATTAAAGCAATCCTTTAAACCCACTCTCAAAAATTAGGTTTAATCAGATATCATATGCAGATTTTATAATGAAGTTCAATTTTTATTTAATACTCCGATATGTTATTTCAATAATTGACATTACTCTAACTTCACTCTCTGTTTTTTAAGAAAAAAAATTCACTTCCATCCGGATCTTCAGACGTGTCCCATATTCGCATTTTAAAAAAAATGTATCAAAATAGGAGGAATTGAGGCAGCGCCTTGTATCGAGTTGTCATCATGACGTCAAACATTGGCAAAAATTGCGCAATCCAACAAATATCCGGCCAACCCCATTGGCTTTCCCTTCCTTCAATCAATCATTTATTTAAGAATCGCAGGCCAAGGAGCTGCATATTCTTTGAAAACTCGACGATTTTGTGGGTCAGATGAAGGCATTGACCCACATCTTAATTAGAAATCCAACCGGTGTTTACGGCAGTTAATCGCCTGCACCGAATGCGAGTGAACCCGGATAAACGAGCCGTTAGGCAGGCAACTCAACCGGCTGCTGTTATACAACACATATGTTAACGATTGCCTTATACACATAACATATACAATACACAAGTACATGTTTGTACGTGTCGACTGCTGAGCATGCGTACAAGACGAATGTCACGTGATCTCTGCCACTTGGAAGTTTTACCAAGTTCACTATCTCAACTTTGTCAGCATCCCTTACTAAAATGTAATGTTTCTTTTTAGTAAATCCTAAGTATTTTTCATGTATCAAGGTATGGTATAATTTAGGTCGACTTGAGCAAACACAATACTGAAACATGTTTAAGTTAAAAGTTTGCTAACCAGTTTTCTGTTTAATGCTTAGTACACACTTGAAATACGAAACAGAAACAGGGTTTAGTAAACATGTTCGCGATATGTGGTTGCTCACCAGTTTTCTGCAAGCAAGTTTCAGCAAATTTTGTTTGCCAAAAAACGTGTTTCCATGAAACATTTCGGGGATCGCTCAAGAGACGGTGAAGATCAAAGGAAACATGTTTGCTCCACTTGCTTTCTAGAGCATACGCCAGTTTTTGGCCATTGTATACAGGTCATCTATAAACAACAAACATTTTCTCCGTTTCGAAATACTTTATTGATGTGGACACTATATTTGGACAAACCTGTTTATCGAAACATGTTCATGAAACCGCTTTCAACAAACTGGTTTGCAGAAACCCTGTTTTTGTTTCGTGTTTGCTCTGGTCTGTACTAGGCAAATTAGGTTAAGTTTTATCGGCGAGAGGAGTGTATGTCAGTAAAGTGGAAACACGCCTTCACCATTGTGGGCAATCTTTTGTACGCTGTTAACAGCGAACAGTTATGTACAAGTACATTCTTTCGTCCACGATCCATACATGACTTATGTCCGTAAACATTTGTGAACAAATCGTGATTCATTCCTGCAAACGAAGATGAAACAACCTGCTTCATCGATCCGCTTACATAGCATCAAGAATTCTGGAGGAATCGATGGCCGGGGCTTTATGGACGTCCCAATCAATCAAGGAGCATCCCAGGCGCTGCATGCAGTTATCATATTAGTATTGAGAAAAGTTTCTCGGAAATTTCGGATTTCCAAAGGCGCGCATTATGCGCCGTCAATAATTAAAAAGGACGAGCAGAAACAATTAGGTTTCGCGACGCGTTCGCAACACTTATCGAAATTCCGGAGAATTAAACAGTTTCTCAAAAATCACGGTGTTCCTGAAACAAAAAAATTCAGAGCCTCACGCAAAATGATTTGAAGGATCGAAATGTGTACATTGGAAACGAAAAACGTTGAAACTTTTTCAATTATACTCCTGAAACATGAAATTCCTGTACAGAAAACGAAGGTTGCCGGAGCGTCGTGGCCTTATACGCGGAAAAAAATTGCACATGCTTGGTTCGAACATCCGAAATGAATGCTATGCCATGATCTAATTTCGGATTAACGAGGTATATCATATATATTAGCGATTATTAGGTATAGAATTTTTTTTTAATACAAATTCGTAAAAATGTATTCACATGCGTTAATTGTTCCTACAATTAGGTGGCTGAAAAGCCTTATAAGCGACTGGAATGTCCTATGGAATGCAATCCAGGATGGAAAAAATGGTTCACCGGAAAAAATATATATATATATACAGTGGAACCTCGCTTAACGAGCACCTCGCATAACGAGTGATTCGCATAACGAGCAATATAAATTTTTAA